>DWME01000211.1:0-39806 GCA_018244795.1 Parelbella ahira ahira | reverse complement strand
TAAATTCTTCTATAAATAATTCTTAGTACCTTCGTCGCTCGGAGACGTACTCTATTTTTTATTAAACAAAATATGCGGGTGTTTTAATAACTACCTATAAATATAATTATTTGTTTTGAATATTATATTGTATAAAATTGGCCTAAAATTGGCAAAAGTGTCATGGCCATGATTTATTTCATGCAAGTAAAGGTTACTCTAAACTACTAAGCATTTATTTAAATAATTTTTTGTTTACAGCTTAGCTAGCCAAATGCGAATAAAACAAATTATGATCTCAAAATATTCCATGGACAGTGTTAGATCTTACAGAACAATTTAATCTTAAGTGTTTTCGTTGTACAGCAAAGGAAATTGTACAAACTTATTTTAAGCTACATTTTTTTCAATCTGCATTGAATACCTCTTCAACAACTTCGATTGCAGTTTTTGGAGTGCCATACAATAGCATTTCTTTTCTTTCATATGCACTATTTTAGGCCACGAGACGTCACATCAAGATGGAACCATTAAAAGGGGGTTACTTCAAAGTGTTAATGTTAAGATGTTGAGTGCATGTTCACCTTGTGGTGCTAAAAAGAAGGCCACGGATCCCTCTGTATACATGTATATATAATAGAAGTATTCACGTTACAAGCGCAATGTGGTTAATCAATAAAACGAAGGAGATAACTTATAAATGTAACCATATTTACAATGTTTGCAAATATACATACATATACCTACCATACTTCGTTACACTTGACTTACTTAATCAGCGAACAATAACCACCTGTGCTACTTGGATGCTGATCCGTCAAAGGATCATTATGTACATGTAACAATATGAAAAATTATCTACATAGCTGTGTGCATTATACGGCACTGCGAGTGTTTTGTTTTTCATAAATTCCTCGAAAAGTGTGTCAATTATCTGTAAAATAGATTGAGTACTGGCAAACTTGCACTAACCCGACGCCCTAGCCAGTTCACAGGATAATAATAATAATAACCAGTGTTTTGTATTAAACAAGAAACTCGTTTGTGGCGCGGACAGTGTGATAAATCGAACAAATGCAAATAATTCCAGATATAACAATAAATTAAAACAATGACTGCAGTTTAAGAAGGGTGTTTGGTAATTTAGTGGTTAAGAATTGCCCCCTTTATTCCCGAGGGTCTAGAGTTCGAATGCCCGGCATGCACGTGTAACTTAACCAAGTTACGTGTTTTTTAAATCATTATATCATTCGCTACGGCCGCGAAGGAAGCATTATATGTTGATCTCTTGCTCCTGAGAGTTCTTTAAGGTCACCTAGGGTATCATCATCACACTATGATAACCGAGCCACACTCAACCAGCGTGTTTGATTCGAACTATAGACTTAACCGTTGAGAGGAGACCGATTGTTAAATTGTAATTGAATATAGAGTTATAATTTGATGGAATGTAAGCAGTAGTCTTTGCTTCGATGCTTCATATTAACCAAACGTAACATCACGCCTGTAATCCTCGAAGGGGCAGGCAGAGAGGTATAGTAGTACACTCCCACGTTTCACCTGTTACGCTTACGTCCTATGGAATAGGTGGTGAGCCTATTGCCGTACATCGGGCACAGACCATCTAAACCAAAACTTTGTAATATGCAAAATTGAGCATTATTTACTTTTACAATAAATGTTATTGTTAACCCCCAATCCAAAGAGAGGGGTTGTTATATGTTTGACGTTTGTTTCTGTGTGTGTCTTTTTTCCATGGCATCGCAGCTTCTAAACGAATGTATCAATTTTAATCTATTTTTTGAAAATTAACGTGATTGCGAATGTTCTCAGTTATTGATGATCATAGTCTCTCATACTTTTATTAACGAAGTTATAGAAGATCAAGATAAATTATATTTTTTTAATTATTATAGCTTTTTTTAAATATTGGTAGCTACTTAACATTTCTATGTAATTTGATTTTTAATTAATAACATTAATTTAAAAATGAGATTTAAAAATTTACAGCTTCGTCAACCCTAATGTTATCTGTCAATCAAAAGTACCTACCTATAAATACTTATCGTGAAACTTAAATATTGCACGTACATATGAAAATGGAATAATGATTTGGCACAAGATAATATCAAAGGAAAACTATTAAAGGCAAAACAGAAGACCTACATTATTAACTTCTCGATGACGGCAAAAAAAATTCTCTAAACCCTGACTTCACTGAGAGGGAAACATTGTACGTTTATCTGGCAAGCACACCCTGATAAAAATATCGTATCTAGACTTATTAGTTATAGAACCAGTGGACGGCAGACACCATATTATGTATATTTTAGGAAACTCCAAAATTAAATCCAGTCACACTTAAATCACCTTTACACGAAATGGAGACTTACTAATTGTAAGCTTGATAAGGGTTACTTATCCGTTTCTCATGTCATTATTAAGCAGTAATCGGAATTTCCAAGTTGTAAAAATTCATAAAACTAAGAATATTTGGAAACGTT
This sequence comes from Parelbella ahira ahira, assembly GCA_018244795.1. Classification (NCBI taxonomy): domain Eukaryota; kingdom Metazoa; phylum Arthropoda; class Insecta; order Lepidoptera; family Hesperiidae; genus Parelbella; species Parelbella ahira. Next base: position 37,323 of record DWME01000211.1, on the reverse strand, counting down.
TTGGAGTTCCCTATATTATATGCTGTCTAGTGTTCTCGCACTCTCTATCTATAGAGGAAATACTCCGTCTACGCGACATGTCCAATTCGCCTTCATAATGCAGACATCGGCTTGCGGCGTAGCATCGGACGGCACACTCGCAAGTCGTCACATAGACAGTCGGCGTGTCGGACTTGTGCGCGCGACGAAAGGTGCGCGCATGAATGTCAACGATGCATGACAGCACCGTGTTGAAGGATTAGGAATTTATCGTTTTTGGAGCGATTTCTCTTACACCAAATATTTTTTTTCATAATAAAACTATAAAACAATAGTAACTTTTTTATGTTAAAGATTTATTACTTGATCACTCAGGGTTTGTTAAATTAAATTTCATTAATTATTATCTTTAACTGGAAAAGATTATAATCATCGAACTTTAATTAAGTATACCATATTAAATAACATTGAATGTTAATTATGTAAAAAAATTACGTATAATTTTATTACTTCACACTTCTCAATCAACTAAATATAATACTTAGGTAGGTACATAAAAATATAGTAAGCCTCTACACATGGTTTATCAACAAATCCCGGGAATCATTTTGCTGGATACGTCCTTGAAACGTGCCATATGTACGCACACATACATTTACATATGGTCACTAGCATAAAATTCTGCCATTTTTTAAACAATATCATTCTGACAGCCATACACTGTTATGACAGTTTGAATGGAGCTATGCGTAGGCATGTAATTATTCATTTTGAATGTTTGATATAATCAGGTCTTTTTCTTAATATTTAATTACCAAAAAATACAGGTACCTACCACCATATTAAAATCCGTTTGCTACACATTTCAAATATTTAAAAATAGAACTCGAAAACTCCGCAAGCAATTTAACTAACCACGCTAAATTAAGTACGACTTATTGTTAAAGTCAAATTAAGGGCGATTTCGTTTTATACCCTTTGACCGTGACACCAAGCATCGATCATATCAAGTAACGATGAATATTACTTGAACATTTTGATTACAGTAAAGTACATTGAAAAGTAAATGTACAATGTAAAGTTAATGGGGTAGATCGAAGATATAAGATATGATAATAACAGTTACAACGTTTAAATGGATTCAGAGTATATACATTTCTTAGTAAAATTTCATTTTTTTACACCACCCCCGAAATGTAAGTCGCTGGTCGCGTCAAAGTGATGACGTCATTACTTATTCGCAGACGTTTACATAACGCACACTCGAGCCAGCGCGCTGACGGCGAGTGTCGAACAAAGGAATATGTAAATTGCGACCTGAAATGCACTCGCACGCCATCCTCGCAACTTTTGTAGGTCATTCGGTGTTTTTTTGTCTAAGAAACCAATGCGTGAGAATAAAGCAATGATTGTTTTAGTTTTTATCGTTCTGCTAATTTCATATCAGGCAACAAGCCCCAGCGCTGATATGAAGAGAAACAAAGATAATATTATTATTTATAAATATGATATATTATTCCAAATCTAAAATCAACATGTATATAAATGGTACATAGATTTTCAATATATTGTAAATTTACATACGCTTTGAAACTGAAAAAATCTAAGTATGTATTTGTATATAATAGTAAACAATAAAGGGTACTTTACACTTGATTGACCACCAAAAGTACATACTAAGACCAACAAAACTGTCAATGGCCCCGCCCCTTCATTGGATTTGTCTAAGTTCAAAAGAGTTTAATAAGCATTAATAAAATTTTCAAAAAGTTAATTTCGACGTTATCAATTGCTAATTTTCTACAGAAAATCTAATAAATAAATAAATTTATTGTTACTACCCTTTTTACATTTTGAAGCTAAAATTTTTAACTGACGGCTTTAACTTTCAAGCTGTACGAAAACTTAAGGTAATTTGTAATGTCAAACTGATATATGGATTTGTGAGATGACAGTGTATAATTAATCTTGAAATGGAGCTTCTTAATAACTTAATCTTGGGCCATAAAAAATAAAAACAAATTATGTGCACGTCTCCACAATTATCTGCACATCAAGAGCAAGTCTTAATTCAATCACGGCGTTGCCTCCACACACAAATTCCTTTACCATTAGTATCGATCCTTTACTAGTGAATAAAAAATTAGCTCATATTGATCTACCTAAATGTGGAATGCGACTTACCAGCGTGCGCGGGCGGCGTGGGCGCGGCGGCCTGGGCCGCGTCGTGCTCGTCGTCGTGCTCGGGCTCGGGCTCCACGTCGGCGTCGATGTCCACGGCGGTCTCGGGGCCGAGGTCCTCGCTGTCGCTATCCGACACGTCGTTCTCGGCGTCGGCGTCCACGCACGCGCCGCCCGACGCCTCGGCGGCCGCGGACGCCTTGCACGGGTCCGCATCCAGGGCGAACGGCGGCGCGTTCACCCCCGCGTTCTCCAGCCTAATACAACACTTGCAGATGTGAAACATCCTACACTTTTTAAAGCCGCGGCAGTATTCGTACAACTAAATATTTCTGTATTCATATTTGAAGTAATGACGATTCCTGTATTTTTCACTGTGAATATAATTCGTTCCCAACGATTTTCCAGGTTAAAAAACCTTTCATTTAATAAAGAAATATTTCACTTTAAACATAATGAATTTTTGTTTTCGTTTCACCTCTGGCTTTCTTTGGTTTATAAAAAGTAATGTGTCCAAAGAATCTACTGATCTGTCTCAAGCTATTATTATAGGTACAATTAGATATCGGGACTGTACACGAAATACTTATTATATAAAACGTAGAATTGGAAATTTAATAATCAGATTTAATAATCAAAAAGAATTGTTAGCAAGTGTTCGTACATCTTATATTGATAACATCTTTCTATTATCTCTCTTCTTATAATAAAACAACATTCATAGCATGAATAATATTCTTAGGTTTTTCCTTTGCGTTGAGTAACATAATACTTGCATGCCTAACTCGAGATATAATATTTACACATACCAAAATTATATTTGCATATTGTCTGGAAATTTAATAAGGTTTACTTAAGCATCATTTAAAATAAATGTATGATTGCTGTTGTTACGTTCATATTTAGGTGCACACCTTGTAATAGGCCGATACTTTTTTTTATTATAGTGACTAAAAAATAGCAAACGAGCCATCTGCTGAAAAGCGGCCACCATCGCCAATGGACATTTGTAACACCAGAAGAGTGGTCAATGCCTAGTCATTATTGAAGGACTCTTATAAAGCTTTTTCTCGTAAAGCCGACAACGGGGCGCGATGGCGCTCATTAGGGGAGGCCTACGACTGAGATAGGCTAATGTTGTAGTTGTTGTTGATAAAACTTTTTTAACAAAGCCATATACCGATGTATTTATTGAGAGCACTACATTTTTTTATTTCAGGTGTAGCGTTGAGGTACACATCAATGGTAGATGGAAGTGCAAATTATCATCGCGAATGAAACGTCGGACAAAAAAAAAGTGGTTAAAACTGTGTTTTTACTTACGAGTACGCTGAATGGATTACCTGTGTAAAAGTTTAGAAAAACTACATTTCGTTATAATTGTGTTGTCGCCAACGATATTAATCCCAAAGGAATGCAAGTTGGGTTCTCTAAACAAGCGTTCACGGATCCTTACGGAACAAACATTATCCCCACATGGTTTTCCACACATTTGTTCGCCGAAATGGCCTCTTCTGGCCACTTAAGGCTAGTCAGACGGTCGTGTTAAAATATAAATAATAACCTTTTTTTCTTAAGTTTAAATAACGATACGTTAATGCCGACCGCGTGAGTGATTGCGGGTTAATAAAAAAAATTAGTTAAATAATCGTTCACACGCTCGGTTTTGTAGGAAAAGGACATTCTAGCATAAAGTCCCGACGAAGACGCATGGCTGCGAGCATTCCGATTCTAACCCGCGTGAACTAATTCTATCAAATAGTATTGATGAATATTGTAGTGTCTAATAATTGAATGCAACTAAATTAGCGCTGGCTGCATCGTAGTAAGTTTATAAAGAAATTATAATGAATGTCATATAACATAACAATAAATCATAGTTACATCTCTTGGACTTAAACAATTTCTAAGATGAGAAATAATAACACTTATGTATTTCTGAGCACAGAAGAAAGGATAAGAGAGATTCTAAGATAACAAAATATTACAGTCACTTAACACAATACCGTATTCATTCTTAGTATGTAATTATTTCATTCGTTCAAAAAGATAAATTAACAAAAAACAATGCGGCTTCAGAGCAGCGATAAGACACAAAATCGATTGTGCGCTTCTCGGGAACGCGTATCGATTCCAACTGCTCTTATCGACTCGATAAACACTCGGGCACCCTGACGAAATCAACTGCCGAAATAAACTGACAAAATAAACTGTCAAGAAGAAAGTAATATTGTAGTAATCACTTTCGATTTCCGACACTCGTGGGTGGCGTGTGTGGATTAGGCCAGCGGAGGCATAGATGTAACCTCCCAAGGTCAGCTGGTGCGAGGTAATTTCGCGTTTTTTCGCAGTCATTCCACGCGACTCAACCAGTTTGAAGATGCGTAGACTTACAAGTAAACCGTCCTACATGTGACATATTTTTTTCATAATTGTTTTTTGCATATGTGTTATTTTAGTTCGACAAGTTCAAATAGAGCTATGTTTTATTTATAGCTACAAGATAATCTACTGCGAGTAGTTCAAATAAACATACATTTTCTAATAACAACATACTCTAGTAACAGATATGATACAAACGTGCATTTTCTCGTAACAATATGAACAAAAACGAACGAACTTCGTTATTACACAATATGTACCTACTTACCGGGATTTACCAAGAATTCATCTCACAACATACATATGTATGTATAAATATGCAATAATCATGGTAATTGTGTGACATTACTAACGGGTTATTCTAGTTCTGGTTGGAATAACCGATGTTGAACGCGAATGTTGCACGCCGTAACCCCACATAGGTACATGGTATGCAACTAAGCTGGCAACACCACCTTCACGGCTGTTTTTAAAACTAAAATGTATACTTTGCATCAGTTGCACAAAACGGTTTGTTCTATTTGCAAGGTGTAATTATGTTTTCTATTACAAAGTCGTATTAGCAAACGTTTTAGCTATGTACATTCTCGTTAATATTACATACAACAGCCGCAACAGTAATGTATGGTTTCTGCGGACCAGAGATACTATGGATACCATTGATGTCTATGTATTTTATTTCATAATAAAGAGCTAATACAATTATGATGTTCGTACACAAATACCAAAAACTTGCAGTATTTGAAATGGACAAAACACAAGGTAACTCAACTCACCCAAGGTCCATGGGCACGCGGTTGTCGGCGACTATATCACGCGGGTTCTTCAAGAACACCACGATCACAGATATGTTGTCTACGGAGCCCTTTAGCTTTGCCTGCACGATCAGACGCTTCGCAACCGCCTTCAAGTCATCTGCATAAACAAGGAAGAAGGCATTGTTGAAACAAAATAATAAGTACATAAACGTTACATAAATAATTACACGGTACGACACAATCGCGACAAATTTCTCAACACTGTTATTATCCTTAAAACACCAGTGTGTCATCTACCTGGCGCGGAACGGTGTTGCCATGTCTATTATGTCTGCAATTTGTTGCGGCACAATGGTGAATAGAACCGACGGATATGGAGTAACGATGTTTATGTTTCCATTAGGCACAGCGCGCCGCGGGCCGCTCGAGGATGTCCTTGTTCAGTCTCAAGACTGTCAGCCGTGAGTCAGCCGTACCAAATCGTCGTCCTACGAGCACTCCATGTGTCCTTTAAACTGTCCGTAAGTCCTATGAAACAATTTCTCTGCTAATACTCACATATTAACAGCTCGCAAAACGATTACACTGCTTGTTACCCAACAGTTTCTAATACACCCGAACCCTATGAGATTTGGAGCCTTATTAAATATTCAAAGGAGCAGTTCGCGAATATTTATCAACAGTCGCGTGGAAATTTCGCCCAATTATGTGGCAGTTGCGTCAGCCGCGGTGACATTAGCTTGGTTGTTATCGTGTTAATTATATTTATGGTACTAAATTAAACAGTTGGATTATTTACTACACTCAACGCGAAACACTAGCCCGACACTCCCCAGCCGGGGTGTGTCTAATGGCAAATGGCAGGCGACGTGTACTAGTGTGCCGATGTTCAGCCATCGCCTCTAGGCGCAGTGGATACACGCCTTGACTTTGCTCGCTATTTCGGGGCGCGGTCGACGTCGCCGCCCTTGCTTTTTACCCTGTTTGGTGTCTGGCTCGGAGCCAACCGCGCCCCGTCCACTCTCACCCGACGAGATTGGCCACCGGCCTAACTTTGTAAAAGGTTATGTTTCGTTTATTTCTCGTTTCTACGACTAGTAGTTGGTTCGTATATATTTACTACAAAACAAACGACACAAGTAAGGAACAGCACGCGGACGGCGAAATTGAAACAAAACACGTATAAACGTATTCGCTATGATACTGTCTAATTCGCAAGGTTTAAAGTACGTGTAATATATGTAACATACATACGTATTTCGTTATACATTTTTAATGCACTCAAATGCTAATTGCAGAAAGTGTGGGCGACATGGTAAAATGCAGCGAACAGAATGGAAAGCGTAGACCGCGGAGGGTGCGATCTGTTGGAGAGTGCGGAAGTGTTGAATGTTTATGAGTCCGGTCGATGAGGTCGACACGGCGGCGCGCGCCGGGCCGAGCGCGGCGGCGATCAGCGCGGCGATTATTGCCGGCCGGCTAACGGTGATGCGGATGGAATGCGCCGCCGGCCATTGTTCCTTACGACTCGGCGCAAAAACGGATCACGGTTCATCGGCGTATACTAAACCCAACCACGCACCTGTCCGCTGTCGTCGTAGGAAATTGTAGGTCGCTACGTTGTAAGACACGGCGTCATTTTTCCATTGATGATTACAAAAAGTACCAATAAACGTTTATGGATGGTAAAATCGTTAACAAAATTCTAATGATAGCCGTATTCGTTGCGCAAAATGCATATTCAACGCGATCAGCCTCGTTTCAAGCAGCCGTGAAATTCGATTCGAGTGGCGAGCAGAGTAGACGTAGACGGTTCAAGTACAATTTTCCAGTAACTACACCCGACTATGCAACCCGAATTGTGCGCTGGCAGACGATAAAAAAATTTACTTGTTAGTAGTTCTTAACTTTGTTTGTGCGTACTTTCTGTGCACATTTTTGTACTACATATTACCCGGGAAAAACTACATTGATTTATTTCTATATGAATGGTTATAAAAACACAAATCTAATGATTATATTATACCGAATTAACAATTCACCAATTCTACCATTCATTAATAAATGAACTCGTTTTATAATGATAAAACAACTGAAATGTCACTTATCTTTCGTTACTTCGGACTTTCCTTACTAGGATTTAGACATTTCTGTAGTAAAGTACTGGATCCAGTTAATATCATAATCATTAGTACTATTGTAGCAATTTCAATTGATAATATCACCTATTCATATTCTAGCGACTTGAACGTGCATATATGGAAGCGGTCGTTTCAAAAGCGCATAATAGAATCGCGCTGTGAAGTTATTACGTCTAGATTCAATTTCAAATCGGGCTGGCGCTGCACATAAATCTATCTATCCATCTGTATGTCAATGCAATATATAGTAAAGCCGTACAGCAGAGCGCGCCTGGAGGTAGGCAGGGGGGCGCCCCCTAGCCGCGCCGCCATTGCAGTTTCCACTTAGAACTGCGACGAGCTTTTCAACTATAATACATTATATATCCGATCCCTGCAAAGCCTACACACAGACGATAAAAGTCGTCTACAGATGGAACTAAAATGTATACTCTACTAACGTACATATATATTCGATATATGTATGTATCACAAAATATTTTCTAAAGTAACGCTCGCGTAACCACAAACGTAGTTATTTATAATACCTACATATCTCTTTTTTACGTAGTCGAAACATGTGAACCAATATAGCAAATTATTATTGCGCGGATAATGACCGCAAGGATATGTATTAAAGAATGGCTACCGTCTAATAGCATAATACATATTTGTGCTCCGTCTGTGACGGCCTTTATACCTATATAATATATCCGAACAGTGTAAAGCCTGTACAGACGCTAAAGTTTATACATACCGTCGGAGCAAGCGCTGAGATATTAACGAACGCTTTCACGATTAGATAATATTGTAAATTGAATTCCGCCCTCGTCGAGTTGCTCTCGTGGGCGGATTTAGTATATCCTTTGCATTTTGTTTATTCCGTAATTGCTTGCATTCACATTATCGGACAGGCGGTCATTAATTTCAAACGAAACGTTTACATTTTTATTTAAGCAGGTATTTTTTGTGCTTTCGTAACAAAAATTCACAGAATGAGCGAAAAACAGTTCTTTCGTTGCGCTTAATTAGTTTTGCTTTTGTAGATAAAATATATTAGATTGACAATCGATATAAATCAGTTAGGAGCCGACCCAGTTTTGCATTGCAATGAATTCAATTTGATCAATCAAAACACGACATGCCGCTAGTTGCAACTGGGGGAATAGAACGTACGTGCGGCACATGCGGAATGCGCGCACTGGTGCAACTGGGAATCGAACCCGCCACCGCATCTATGCTGTCTAACTGTACAGGAAAGTCACCCGTACTGATTAATGCTGATCGGTTTATTGTTCGACAGACACATATAGATGCTGGTAAATCTACTTTGTAAGCGTACTCTGGCAGCCCGCGCTTGTACTACCACTTGTAACTGTTACCTGTAACTTGTTGTAAACCCATGTAACAATAAAATAATTAAAGATGATGGTGAAACGTACGCGATAATTTAATATGGAATACTATAACTATGAAGTTTTAATTAAACGTATAAATAAACAAGCTAGCTCGTCGAGTGTGAAAGCGACGAGAGCCGGCTCATATTTACAGACACATTATCTTCGGAAAACAAACTCGACGCGGCCACTTAAGCCCCGGCGTCCGAGCGGCGTCTCCGAGCGAGGCCTCCGATCCATCGACGCGACGCGACACATGACAAACAGCAGCCAGCCAACCTGAGAGCTTTAGCTAACATGTAATATATGGTTGAATTGTCTGTGTAAATCTTGTAAGTCTTTGCTTACAGTTTCATACAATATAAGTGTATTATTAGGTTTTTCTAACAAGAAACTTCCAGTAGTAGCACGGAGTTCGGATTTGTGCCCCGTGTACGATATTAGAGTATTCCATCGTGGCACGTGTAACATAACCGGTAAAACGTGGGAATAAACTGAACACCTCTGCCTACCTCTTACAGAAAACACATCCGTTTTATTATGTATCATGTGATATTATGCATATGAATATATAAACTGCATCTCAATATTTACTTTATAACAAGAGAATTTCTCTGTAATCAAACCTTGGAAAGCTATAGCGTTAAAATAAAAATCAATGCCCGCCTATTAATCTGCTGCCCGCGACGATGTAATAAAGGGAATGAGATCCTTCGGGACTTTCGGAGGATACACAATTACTTCTGTCGTCTGGACCGACAGAAAGTGTCTGATTTTATATCTATTATATCTTCAAATATCTCTTGTAGCTATACTGTTTGTAGGTTTATTATGGTCATCATAAATTTTGTGCGATAGTATTAGAGTCTTTGGCTCTCCTTGCAACAAAAACTATTACAGTTTAAGAATTCATCACTGACAAGAATAGCATATCCGAGAAATATTACAGTTATAGGCAAAAATCGTTGTATCAAAACAAATCTGCAAGCTTCAAAAATTGTTTGTATACTTCGTTAACGATACGTGATGCAATAGAATGGGAAGTAGTGTGCACGCGCGGCGCTCATCAGCTGGCCGGTAATTGGTTAGCGAGGGCGGCGGCACGGGAGAGCACCGTCGGAGTTGTAGGAAGCCCTGCGAGGCCGGGAGTCCCTCTAATTAACGCTGGCAACGTCCGCCCGGCCGATTGGCCACGCGTAGGGCTGCCGGTCGACTTTCGCCAGTTCTACTCGTACAGACAGACGTCCGGTTAACGAATTTCTCGATTAACATTTAAGACATCAATTGAAAAATGTCAAAGCGAAATTGATAACATGATTTTTAAACATCATCATCGTTCTACTGTTTGAGACGGGTCTCTTCTCAGAATGAGAAACACAACTGTTAGTTCGATTCTCAAAAAATTGGCAAAGAAGGTATCTATCAAAATTCGCAAATAGTATTTATGTTGTTTCTGTGATGTGTTGTGACGAAAATAATTAAGAGTTTTACCTAAAGTTCATGGTTACAAAGAAAGAAAGAACTTTGAAAGAAAGAAACTTGTGTGAATAGATCGGGAGTGCATATGTCAGCCCTGTGGCAGCGTAATTGGGTGGCCACCTCGCTGGGTGGATGTCCCGTGTCGCGCCTCCGCAGTTTTCAGCCGTCGTGTTGCAGATTTTACCGATGTTTGCATTTAATGCACTAACGAGCATTTCTCACTCCACGCGTCTACATACAGTGTACAAAGATACCTGTGATGAATTTACAGGTAAAAACATATTTGATTTTCATACTACGCTTTCAACGCATTTACACGGCAATTTTCAATTGATGTTTTATAATTGCAGCAGGAGTTAGCTAGTTTTTTAGGTTACAAATATTACTCATGGCGATTAGTAATTTTTTCATCATCAGAAATGAGAAGAGTTAAGACCATTAGCTATCACGCTAATCAAGTACTTGTTGAGTCTTTAATATAAACGGAATAATAGGCTTGTGCTGCTTTCTAAGAAACAATACGAATCCGGGGACGGTACGCTAACTATACAAAGAAACCTGACTTAATAAAAAAGCCGGATACGTATACACAGCAGTGAGATAGATAGATAGGTAAATATGAAAGGTAAGTCTGAAAACTTAAAACCCAAATGAAACTACGACCGTTTTCGAATTCGATTCTATTTCTGAAACAACGCACGCCAACAGCAACGTGAGTCAGTGGCCCGGCGCGGTAAAACGAGCCGAATTACGGCGTGGAATTGAATGTGAAGTGAAAGATGAGAATCGGGACGAGCGCTGAATGCAAGTTCCGGGAAACACGCAATAGCCGTAAATTACAATCATCGCTAAATGCAAAATGATGTTGTTACAAAACCACACATCGCTCCGCAGGTGATGGAAACGTTATCTCTAATCTGCGGGAACGAATTGACATTCTCGTGTTTATTAAAACCATAGTCGTCATCCTCGTCATCTTTTAAATCCATCAACTTATCCGTGTCGGTTACTTCTTTACATATCGATTTGCGTACGTAGTAAATTGTATTTCATATTTACATCATTATCATTATCATCATCATCAACCATTTATATCGTTCCATTATCGGGACATGGGTCTTCTTTCGGAATGAGAAAGGTCTGTCATATTGTCAAAAGGAAACAAAAATTTTTCAATACATAAATGCCAACGAGATACGCGTGACATGTGACGGGCTGAAATCGATAACAGAAATGTACCTAGTATTTTAGTCTCGTCGCAGAGGATCGGGTATGTTCCATATTAAACATTTTGATCTATAAAACATATAAGTAAAAATGCTTGTAAAATCTTTCGATATAACCATATATTCATTTAGGTATAATTACTTTGTCAATTGTCTGGTTACCATACATAGCACAGGCTCTGCCTAGTTTGGCACAGGATGGCCGTATGAGGAGAAATGTCTAAAGACATTTTTTTTATTATTTAGAATCATAATCAAATTCATCTAAAAGGTCAGTTTAGGATATTTGCTACCTAAACTCATCTCGTCTCTTCTGGTGAACAATTTCAATGTTATGGTACTACATTTAGGCATTGAGAGTGCGCAACGATGTAATCCAAATACAAAGATGCTTTCACGAAGACAGAATTTAGACGTACACGATGGAGTTGTATCTATACATCGTTCGCTCGTGCACGCACTCCAATGTACGCACCCCTGCCTAGCGCTCGATTTCGTATCTCTCTCTAGTGCTTGCGTTATCGATCGCGAGCTTTTTGTTTGCCGATGCACTCATGCCCGGGGCCCGCATTATTAATCACTCGCATTAAACCGCCCCGCATTCAACCATATTGAGCGCAAGCGGTTCGTTTCTATCGCGCGACAAATCACCCCGTACGTCAGGTTCGTATGCGAACGGCTGTCCGGGTCCTTCGCGACCGACCACGCAACAAGTGCCGCATGCTAGTGGCGAGAATGTAGTGGACTGGTTTTCCTGATTCAAGGGCTCTACTAGAATTGAAAATATTTAAGTTTCCGTAAGTTTCAGATAGCAAAAAATATCGGGCTAGGTCCTAATATTTGGATGAAGGATAAAAAACGTAACATCACGCATGTAATCCCCGAAAGGGTAGGCAAAGGAGTGCAGTACACTTCCACGTTTTACCAGTTACGTTTAAATTCCATGGAATGGTGGTGAGTCTATTGCCATGGATTGGATGGAGGATATGGTCCCTTTAAAAGCAATAATTCCACATACCTACCTATTACGAATATATTTTCTGGGATGATACTTTATTGTTAAATTTTCCACTCTTTTCTTAGTTCTTTCTGACCAACCCAAACGTTGCTTGGCAAAAATCTCTATTTAATAGATAAAACCGTTTTTGTATGTATTTATAAACAAGGGTCTAATTCCAATTCCTTTTGTAGGGAACATAATATTTATCAACGATGGTCTAATAACCAATATTTCCAAATATACATATAATATTAAACAATTGAACTCCGACTTCAAAATAACGGCAGGATAAATTTCCGCGTACAAATATCAGACGGCTACCGTTATGGATTAATACTGTTCAAGAACATATCTACAGTGTTACTTAAATTATACCAAGTATATAATTCTTGCGCTTTATTAAACACTTGGAGCAATGCAAAATAACATAACTCCATAATATCATCTTATCGTACGCTATCTGTCGGGCTTAAATTATCTTCGCAGTAAATGAACTGTGCATGTGTTTAATTTTAGAGGTGAGGGCGTTTAATGAAAATTTTTTATCACCAGTCGGGTTATCGACACTCGATAAAGTAATATCACAGCTAGCTGATATCGTAATTGCAACAATGCATCAAAATGAGTTCGCTCGGTGATGGGCAAATCATAAATGTATGTAACGCAACTATAAATAAATGTGATTAAAAAGCGCATGAAATGTATATAGGTAGATAAGGCGGTCTTGATATTTGCTTATTAAGTAGATCTACACGTGAACAAGGCGTAATTTCATAAGCAAGCAAAGATAAATATCAAAATGAGCTCATGCTTAGACGGAGCAGAGAAAACAGCGCAAGCCGCACGCCACGGCCACCGACCTCGCTCGTTAGACGAATCGAAATTATACCTACACAGATAATTCGCCCGGACAATAGTGCCGTAGAGGCTATCTCGGTTTGTCATACATGATTCATGTCGCGAGCTAACGTCCATCCTCACGAACGCACCTCACGTCATTTGCCAGGCATTAATTGTATTCAGTTTATTGAAAACAACGCTAAACTATTGAAAACAGACACACATTTTAAGAAAGGATTTTTATACATATACGTGGGTACAAGAAATATAATCTCGTTGAGACCTATTCGAGGCGTAATAAAAAGGGAATGGCTTTCGAATATCCCATAAAAAATATACGCAAATGCGATTCAATAAAGTGTCATTCGAAGAGTAAGTATTAATGGGAATTCCGTGTACCGCAGACGGACATGGGCAAATATTTGTGACAGACGGAGGGCAGGCGGGGTGGACGAGCCGTCAGGCACTGGGGATGCGCAATCAACACTGGCAAATTAAATTAGGCCAGCGTTCCCGTTCCGCCCGTTTCTAACTGTGTACGTGTCAAAATGATTACTTTATTTTTACATGATCACTTCGGCTCTCTCACGGGGTAGGTAGAGAGCACCGAGTGCCAAATATCTCGATCTTTAATTACTTCTAGCTTCATCACTGTATTGCACGCCGATTTTAACAACTTTTGACTCCCATAGAAGCTAGTATTTGTAGGTACTACGTATTTGGTCAAGATGATGAATCCTGGCTTCTCTCTCGCGACCTGCATTTGTCAACATTGACATTGTACGTCTGTTTTGTTATTCTCTTATCAGCAATTATCTCTGTGATTAAATCATAGAAACATGCTTCTCTCATTTTTACATCCTTTTTGATAGAAATAATCTACTTCAATATCTGTATTAGGAACGCAGTCGGCGAGTGTCGAGCCGCACATTCGGCGTAACGACTCATGTCGACCGTATTCAGTAAATATATAGAGAAGGTGCACAAAGGCAAATTACACTAAAGTATTTATCTATAACCAGTTGGTTAGAGCGTTCGTAACATAACGAGACTGTAGCGACTATGACAAGTTTTTGTGGTAGACTTTCATATAAGTAATTACGTTGGTAATATTGGCGATAACGCTATCGGGCGCTCGGCTCCGGCCAGTAATTGCATCGGCGATGAGCGTCGAGCGCCGGCCCGCACCATTCCACCCACTGGCTACATGTTATATTACATTGTTGCTAAACCAAGAAATTGCAAGCGAAATGTCCAAACTTCATCGTAAGAAGTAGTGTCTAAAATACGACAGCAAATTAATTGATTTGATAGCAATTTAATTTTAAATTTTTAAAAGAAACCGCTATTGAGATTTTTATGTTAAGGACTGTACCTCTTAAGTAACATCACGCTTGTAATCTCCGAAGGGCTAGGCAGAAGAGTGTAGTACACTTCCCCGTTTTACCAGTTACGTTTATGTCCCATGGTATAGTTGGTGAGCCTACTGCCATACACCGGACCCAGATCCAGATTCCGAGTCACTACTAGAAATTTCTAAATTAGAAAAATCCCATAGTACCCGGGATTTGAATCCAGAATCTCCCGATCGGTAGTCGCATTTGCAACCACTCGACCAACGAGGCAGTCACACAAGTCAGTCACACAGTCACAAGCGCACACAGTGCGCACAATGTGCTTGAAAAGTTTAACAAAGATTTCGTTCTTTACTATTAATACCTGATGGTAAAATCATTCGTTACTTTTTTGTTGAAACATTTGTTATTTCACAACATATATAATAAAGGTCGACCGCAATATAGGTACCATACAACAGATTTACACACAAAAACACACACATATATATATGTGTATATATATATCCTCGTTCTCAGAGCCGGGCCGAACCCAATCAATTGCAAATTGCAATTTCCGAATAGGTATAAGCTAGATATTTTTCGTTTCGCTCGTTTCTCGATTTATTACCGGAAAGGCAACTATCAAAACGATATTAACACGAAATACGGTTACCTACTCGACGTGGTATCGTTTCGAAACGCAATATAGGTATAAGACACGAATGACTTGTATACATATACATACTGATTGGCTTTCAGTTATAAGTACATATATATATATGTGTTATGTATAACTCGCAGAAGATAACTAGACACCTAGCTATGATGATATACTTAGTAGGTAGGAAAACATCTCAAATGCGCGTAGAACGATAGATAAGTTACTGTCCCTACTGTATGCATAAGTATGCGGAATCAGATGGGGTGGTGGACGGGGAAGCGTATTGCTCGCGACTGCCATGTTGATTCCTGCGCGTTGCACGCTGGTAATCGACGAAATGAGTAAGGTCTGACGAGTCACTTCGACATGCACAATGTTACTCGCTCATGCGTGACTATCTCACTCTTATGTGTAAGGGTTTATAATTAGAAAATCTTCATCGCCTCGACGTAACGATTACGACGATGTGTATAAAAACAGTTGGAAAACATAAACATGCACTCCCTTTTGCCCTAGTTATTATTATAAAATCACGACAAGTCCGCCATGTGGCAGGCAGCGAACGCCGAGTACCAAACCCTAGTCCATTCAAAAGTTTTCTTCACAATATCATAGAAAATTCAACGGGTAAACAGAGAGCACGTAGCGCCAAATCCACCTTCTTTATACCACTTTCTACGCAATTGTATTGATTTTTTTTTGTTCCGTAGCTTCTTTCCTTATTACATAAGAATATGCCTCAATGGATACTCGTACAGTAAGCCGCATCTGCAGGGACTGTTCAGATGAAGATATTGAAAGAAATTGGATTTCGTTAGAAAAGTCGAAAGCACTATTCATACCTCTGATCCAACATTCGAAATAGATTGAAGCTGGCATCAGGCGGATGCTAGCTTCAATCTATTCCGGAAAAGGCAATATGAGAAATTGCAATGTGCAGAGAGGCATATACATATATCTGCTTAGACCTATGCATCAGATTAAAAATTGTATTGTTTAGTTAAAAGACCCTTCGACATTCGAATAACAACGTGAACAAATGATAGCCAAGGTGCTAAAATTTTATAACACGGTTTATGTGGCTTTTTCAAACATAGATTGGTCACACATTACACAGGAAAGATACGTACATTATTATCATCGCTTTATCATTTATCATTAGCTTTTTTATCGTTCCACTGTTGAACACAGGTCTCCTCTCAGAAAGGGAAAGTTTAAAGTGTTAATAGACTGTCACGTTGGTCACACGCGTACTGGTATACTTCAAACGCCTTAGAGAATAATGAATGGGGATGTGTAACAAGTATGAAGTTAGTTGTACTGGTAGAACATCGCTTAAGACGTTTTCCAAGAATACATAGATACATATGAGTACAAAACTGCGCACGAAGGATGTCATATCTAAAACAATCTAAGCGCAAGAACTCGCACATTGGAAATGAAATCCTAACAGTGCCGTAACGCTACCCAACATGAATTAAGCGATCACTTACTACATCTTACGGTAGGGCTTAATAACATTCATTGATAAATAACTGCGTTACGACTTCCCTCTTCGATCGAGTACGAAGTTCAAGTCGAAGACGATGCAATCTTGAGACAGATATTAGAAGGCGGTTAATGACCCGCGTCTCGGTTAAAAATACGTCCGTGTCTCCCTCCCACGCCGGGTCAAGGGTATTATGGTGGTCGTGAGCGGCCGCGGACATTAGAGCCAGCTAGTGGCCAGCGGCCCGTGTCGCGGTCACCATCCATCCCATTAGCCGGACGAAGCACCGAACGAAACGTCACGAAATGCACACGCTCGCAACACTGCCAACCTGTGCCTTCAAAGCCGATGTCGATTAGTCCAGTTTTCTTATCAGAGCAATATACGTTTCGTATTGCGTTATTAAATGGAATTCGTTGTCGAAGAAAACGTGTTTGCAATAGCGTAGCTTTTAATGAAACGGGATGCAGAGACTTCGAGAGAAATGGGCAGGTGTCCTCAAATAATCCGATATCAAGTATCTATCGAGGCATAGAGAAGGCATGTTATCGATTCGTGAATCTGCACAACTCCTCATCACGACATAAATCGTGAGGCGCAGACGAGCCGGAGATAAGTAACTACGAGCCCATGTTGCAGGGAACACGAGTCACTTAAATTCATTACCTGTCCACTACGTACACCTGATATCTAGTTTATTTTTATATGTCCATAGGTTACAGTCCACATTAACGAGAGCAATCAAATAATACATATCTATATCTTTGTCCGTCCAGTAAGAAAAACAATGGTCTGAACACCTATCAGTAGATATAATTCTAGAAGTAGTGATACTTAACCTAAAGAAACATGACGAAAAATTATACTGATTAATTATGTAAATAAATTAAATTTAACACTATCTTGCCAATACATAAGTAGCACCTAGCATATTTTTGTATAACAACAATAAGTCAAAAGATAAGTAACCGTACGATATGAAACTTATTTATTCATTCGATACAGTAATTCATTTGCGTGGATGGGTTGCGAGGTCATCGCGCGCTTTCTCGAGGAGCACGAGCGTCGGTGGACAGGCGGCGCCTCCTTTACATACAATCACAGCGCACGATGTGGCGCGGAGCCCGCGCGCGGTGCCGGCCCGTGACTCACCGCCAGCGCCATACTTATTTACAATCCACGCGATTCACACCCGCAACACCGACCGCGCGCCCTAAACGATTTCACACAACCATGCCGCACAAGCCGCGTCAACAATTGCATATCAATCTACGAGACGCATATAAATACCCACGAGAATATCAGCATGTTTCTTAACAATGTTTGTGATCGTATTTTTATGTTGAAACTAGCCAGTCATTCGAAATGTATGCACCAAGGACATGCTAAATCAGTTAATACGAACATTGTACAAAAAAATACAAGCGTTGAATTGAGAACCTCCTCTTTTTTGAAGTCCGTTTAAAAAACAACATGCACGCGACTTGGATCAATTGCATTAAAAAAGCCACTCGATATCTTGCATGATTCGGATGAAAAGGACATGATAGAGTCGAAACGGATCATTACATTTCAACGTCTCAATTATTATAGTCTCGCACACACATCTGTTTCCTTCACGGTCCAACACACCTCAGGTATACGTCGACGAGCATGCGGCAAGTTTACAGCTTCTCAACTATAATTTTACATTATTCTTATTCAATTAACTGTGACGAAACAGTTTTAAACGATTATTTCTTTATGCACCTACTTTGTGTCCATGTTAATTAGTACATTAGCATCTTCAAGATCATTAATAAAACTGCCCATACGTTAAAAAAGCACAAAAAAAGGAGTATTTTCGAATAGATCGACCTCAATATACCTCCTTACATAACGCGCCACGCCGTTCCATTATCTTTCCTTAAAAGCCTATTGATTATTTTCAGTTCGGCTTTTGTAAAATCCAATTTATGATGTGTTACGTAAGATCTCCACAGCGGGTACGTGAACAAAAAGCAACAACAAGATAATTGAGTACGCGTTGCGAGCTGCGTGAAGTACAATGCGAACCAACAACGATATTGGGTGTTGAGTAACGATTTCAACAGGCCGATGAAGTGGAGGCGGCCGCTGCACGTACAAAATGTTTTAACTCAAAACGTTATGATCCAATGTGTTGAACTAGTTATTAATATAACAAGTACCCTCTTTATCTGCGGCTTGAAGCTGCAGGAAACATGCGGAGATTGTATCCAGTCTAGTCAATGAGTGAGTATGATACGAACGAATCGAAATTAAACGTGGAACAGTAATTCGGATAGATAAAAACTTCAAGGACAATATAAAAATGTTTCTTTGAGATCTGTTGTATTCACGACACAACTATATTGCTGACTACCAAGAGCGGGACACTGTTTACTTCCCGGTTTCTATATTTCCCGATTCCTAAAAATTAAGATTCTTGAAGGCAAAAGTGAATATACGTTTCGTGTCCCAGTAGGTACTACGTTTCATCTTACTTGTTATCAAATAAAAATGGTCAAAGCTTCCTTACTGCCATTAAAAAACAGCATCATAAGAGGTTTCACAGCTCAAATAACAAAAACAAAACCTAAACTTGAAGGGCCATTTTTTATACTTCCTCTACAAACAAGGTCAAAGAGGGAATATCAGTACCATCTGTCCGTTTTCGATGGATCCATTAGAAAGTTCAAACGGTGTTCATTACAGTTTTGAATTGATAAAAAACAATTCCAAAGTTTTGATATCTTTCATCATCGTAACATTTCTCTGCAGATCCGGTGAAGTTATAATGAGACTAACAAGACGCGAAACTTCAGAAGCTATTCTACCGTTTGCGTCTATAGAACCGTACAAAAGAAACTCTTCTATATTCGCCTAGTTATCACATCAAATCTCATTTATTCAATATAATAATGGATTTTTCTATTTTTTTTTCTCGGTCTCAACTCACAGTACAATAGGTACAATAGAGGCGATGCAAAATATTTTCAACTCTTAAGCACGATAACAAACTGTGGGAGTGAGGTCGTGTGAATTCGCGAAATGTTTTCAAAACACTCATCAGCGTATGTAAAGTGCATTATAATGTGCACGTAATTAATTGGAGTCGTCGTGCGAAGAGCTCGAGTGCACAGCAAGCAAATGTTTCAGAAGTGCACGCGACATTGGCTTGTGATGCTATTTGAACTTCTTCGTCAGCAACGAGACTAACTTACTATATTTTGGTCCTTAGAAAAACTTAATGCAGAATTTAAATTAAAAAATACTGCCTAATCAACTTTTACTTTAATGAAATGGGTTAAGATTTGAAAATGGATGAATCATTCTAATACAATGTAACCATCACTAGACCGTCTGCGCCCTGTGCTGGTTTTACCAACGCAATCTTTTATGAAGAACGAGAAGAAATTGCATAAAGTTTTGAAAATAGAATTAATCTGTTACAATACAATGTTGCCATTCAGAATAGAGTGTTATTGTTAAAAGGTTAAGCCACGGTAGATAACGGCTGAAACGGGCGCGTGCGTGCTCGCCGTCGAGGCCGAGAGAAATCGAACGTAACTGCACTTTTAACGATATTGGGTCACTCGAATGCGTTGCACTAAAACATATTAATTAATATGATTCATTCAATAACAGTTAATTGTCGTCGGATATTAATTATTTCTTAGAATCGTCAAGCAATAACGAATTGTCATAACGTATCAATTATTTTATTGATTAAAACAATAAAGTGTTCCTCCATAATCTCTTTTATCTCTGAACATTTCTGTTAGTCGCAAGAAGCTTTTTCTAATACGTTTTACCAATAAAACGAAAGAAAGACATACGGTCAATTGTAGTATTAATAAAATAACTCAGTAAAATTATATCGAATCACCCGAACGACGAACAAGTTACCGCTCTCGTCTTTAGTTAAAACTAAACTGTAACAATAAATGTACCATAATGGTTTCTGGCGTACACTCAACAAGTTTACGAGTATTGCACCGTTTCATCGCGACTTGAATTATTCTATGAACTGCTGGTAAACAACTGAATATTTTCAATACGCAAGTCCAGCGAATCCATTTGGAATGCGGTGCGTTATTGGTTAAAGCGTATTATTTAAATGTCAGCCTCATAACCATTTGTAACTTGTCAAAGTTGAATTTCTCAATATATAATTGAAGGATTTGCATGCCGAGATGACACACAATGTTTACCTTTTCGTAGAAACAAAGTTGGAGAAGAGTCTGTGTGTTGCAGTAACCTAAACTGTAATAAAAATTAATATATGCATTACAATTACTTCAGATAGAAATATACGGTAATGAGTGTAATTTTAACTAAAGACGATAACGATAAACTTTTTCATCGTTCGGGTGATTTCATTAAATTACCCGAACGATATTACATTAAATATTAATTTGGCAAGCAGACAAAAGAAGTATATAATACATACGTGAAATGGTAAGTCCCTAGAATAATTTTCTAGACTTTTCCCTTTAACAAATTCTGACTCAAAATTCCATATGACCTGTATTTTGACATGAAGATTATATTAGATCAATAAAAAAACCCATAATATTATGCCGTTATTTATTATCTTCGTAAAATATTTACTGCTTAACACATAAAATATTCAAAGGTCATTTATGCCAAAAATATTAGTCAAACGAATGTACTTCATAACTGATTATAACGCATATATTGTTACTATAACGGCTCTAGCTGTTATTAAACAGAAATATAGATAAATAGAGCAAATACAAGAGCATAATTGAGAAACTCAAGCTAATATATAACCGTACCGATATAAAACAATTGGAAAATCTCTTATCATTTATCCCGCATAAGTACATCTACCAAATGACATGCAAATGCTCGCGCGTAATGAGGACATGAACATTTATGGCAAAATTATACACACGTAATGGCATGTGAAATAAAATTCCATATAAACGGTGAATTACTTCAATCTTGCAGCTTGGAACATCTTATAATGTTTCAAGCCTCAAGACGATTTCTTGTAATGTCTTAAATTTACCATCCAAATGAGTTATAAATTAAAACAGTTTAACACATGTTTTCGAATACATGTGCAATGAATATTTTCGAGATGAATTGTACTAAAACAGAGTTTTCACAGAAACACCGATAGAGGCCAATACGCATCCGACAGCGACAATTAAAAAGAGCGCTATTGAAAGTTAAATGGTAACAGAGAGACGATTGTAAGCGAACACCGATCGTAACGATTGGATTTCAAAAGAGAATCTCTCTCTCGACACACTTCATACATACATACACGCAGACAGAAATAACGCGGTTGTAAAATTCGACGCGAGCACCGGAGCGGAGTGCGGCGCGGAAAGAATAAAATAGCAACGAAATCTCCAGCAGAGAAGGGCACCGGCGAGTGCAGTGACGGAATTATCAGAGGCGCTGCGGCGAGGGCCGGCGGTTATTTCTGTATGTTTCGCGAGAAGTGTCGTTTGCGTCGCGGGATTATATTATGGGCGACATAACCCGCGACACGCCGCCACGCGACGGCCATTGATCCAAATGGCCGACGGAATGCGCGATACAGCGATCGCAACGCACCCATCGACATTATCCGGCTCGCTTCTTACACCCCGCTACGTTTGCTATACATATCTATTCTCATTTATTATATTTTATTTGACAGTATACGTTATTACTTTAGGTAAGTTCAGTGTAAGAACGTCATAAAATTGACAGTGTATTCGTAAACTTACCTAAATTTTGGCCAATAAATAAGGGCTCTTGAAGACTGTGTGTATATACAAGATATATGAACATTGAAAGACAATCACCGTCATTGGGACAGAGCACATCAAAGACCTACTTTGAAGATTCAGAAATAGTTGCTGTTAAAGTTTTATGAGAAATTTCTTGTTAGGAGGAGTTTTTTTACTGTCATCAGTGGCCCTACCTGTTTCTTTCAACGACATTTTCACTTTTAACTTTGCTGTTATCCCGCTTTGAATCAACCCCTCTACATGAAAGTGAACATGGTTAGGTAAACTTTAATGCTGTTCATAAGTCAGCAAGTCCAGTCACATAAATCAAGCCAGTCCGAACAGGTAATTGCAATTACAAAACAACCCCGAGAGACGAACACATCGTGCGTTACGAAACGTACGCACGTGAAACGGCATTCGCACAAAAACTTTCTGCCGAAAGCCGCCGGACTGGTCATGTTAAATCTGTGAAATCAACTCCTTCTACGGCCCACGAGATATATGGCGCCACGTTCGTTACACGGAACGTACCCAAGTACGTACATACAACAAGCATACATACGTATGTACATACAGACATTAATGTTCATATATACGGAGGTAAATAAAAAGTGTTGACTCAAGGGGGAGGGCGAGGCAAGCGGAGCGTGCTGGGTGCGTTTCTTGCATCCAGCGCGATATAAATACGATCGCAAAAAGACCTCAATGCAAAAATCACGGAAGAATGCGGGCCGACGCCGACGCCGCCGCCGCCGCGACGCATCGCTCGTTAACATGCACGTCGTAATATACGTATAAGTACGTTAGCGGAGATATTATCGACGTTAAGTGTCCACTGGCATCATAAAGAGAAAGCACGCTTATAAAATCACTATGCATATTTTCTTGGTTGCGATTTAGAAGCTTTCAATTTAATCGTGAATGTTAAGCTGATTAAGCAAGTCAAATCTGAAAAGAGAGAGATTTTCGGCACTCGGTGCTCTCCCTGTTAGAGACTTAACGTGAGGATATAATAATAATAATTATTATGTTGTACATTTTAACTGTTTTTTATGAACACACCTTGAACACCCGTCGCTTTCTAT
This sequence comes from Parelbella ahira ahira, assembly GCA_018244795.1. Classification (NCBI taxonomy): domain Eukaryota; kingdom Metazoa; phylum Arthropoda; class Insecta; order Lepidoptera; family Hesperiidae; genus Parelbella; species Parelbella ahira. Next base: position 13,633 of record DWME01000211.1, on the reverse strand, counting down.
ATGGGTATCGCGTGACATTTTCATGAGGTCATAAAAATATATTATAATCACGAGAAGAAAACAGAAGCAATAAATTTTTAAAAAAGTAATTGTCCGTACAAAATAAGTTTAATAGTCATTCTGAGAATTACTTTAAACTTATTATTCTTGTTAAGCGCTGGTCAGTATGTATACAGATTTTTCATAACCAGAATCAGAAACAAACATCTAAAACTGTATTCCTTCAAAGATTCAAAGTGTAGAAATAGAATACAAGACACAAAACACAGCGAAGATCTCTATGTACATATATAAATATATACCACCTATCCACTTGTGAATATAATTTAATGCAACATTTAGCTATTTGGTCGTAGTGCACTTACAGGGCAGCGTGGCCCCGCGCGAGCGACTCCTCGAGCGAGAGCGTGAGAACAGACGAAAGCACTCGTTACTTCACAATTAATGAGTGGGAAGCGATTCAAAACGCCAAACATACAATAAATATCAAACAATCAGCCTCATGTTACAATTAAGTTAAAACGAACAATAGAAAAACGATATTATATTCTTATGTATGTATGTTTTATTTTATACGTACATACGGAGATCAAGGTAACAATGGAACAAGTACGTAAAACATATCGCATTCACCATACTACTGCCATAATCGATATGAAAGCGATGGGAAGGTGTTTGGCACACCTGATCGGTATAAAGGCGAATGCTGAATATTCGAAATTCGAATATATAGATGAGAGCTGAATGTTCGAAATTCGAAAATAAAAACGATGGGTGAATATTCGAAATTCGGAAATCAGGTAGATAGAAAGGTAGGCGTAACGCAGCTGCCGCGATGAGTCACGGAGGGTAACGGCTCGGGTCAGGAGCGGCTGCCAGGAGGATGGCGAGCGCGTGGGCCGCGGACTTGCAACGCAAGCGAACCTGTTTGGGTCATGCAACTCATGCATTTCTATTTATAACCGAAGTCATTTCTGCTCTCGCCTAAATAAATTTACTATTTAAAGTGGGAAAACTATTCGATCCAACTACATACAGATACCTAAAACAACCTGAGACAGAACGAGTCTGTTATATAACATGACAAAACTATACAAACTTATAAAAAAATCACACAAGTTATTGCACAATAATTACACTACAATAGACGTATGACTCAAGTTATAATGAAAACAGCCAAATGAACGCATTACTTTGCAAAACTAACAATTTATATTCGTACAGAACATTCTGGAAAAAAGAACCAAAAATAACTCGTGAAATCGTTTCTTAAAATTTTACAATTAACCAATTTCGTTAGTAATTTCATTGTCTGTACTCTGTCAATATCACAAATAACCAATTCCGTTTTTATTACTTTACAGCTTGATTGTAATAACATTTTTCTTTTATTAACGCATATTCAAATAAAAAAAACGAGAAAAATGGAAATAGTTTATTCACAGTAAGTAAACTAGCACAGGTACGCAATATAAAGTTTATGTTGTACCCCGGCGGAAAGCCGAAAGAAAATCTCCCAGCGCTGTTAATGTTAATCGTAAAACTAAATAAATATAACCCGATAGGTTTATTATCCGAGCTGCTTTATTTCATTGGAAAAGGAACGGTTAAACTATCTAACTACTGTAATAAATACGAAAGCTAGTGCGCTCATTTGTAACTCTTTCAGACTAAAACCACTGGATGGATTTGTATGAAATTTAAATTTGTTGTATAGATAGACTCAGACTTTTTATATGTCGAATAACATACAGGCTGTCGTTAGTAAATAAATTGGCAAAATGTGGAGCTACCTTGACAATAAATCACGGTATCGTTTATGTATAATAACATAGTTATAAACCGCCCCCCGCCGCCCCGCCCCTCCTCCACTCTCTTATGCTTTCATTTCTATCCCATCTTATCCATATCGAGCTAGGTAAATATTTAGCTAATGATGTCTAAAGTCGCAGATTAAGACACACGAAGCTTTTTCTTTTTAATAAAGGATATTATAAAATTTCAAATGACGTTCAGCCAGGCGGACGGATATCTGCTAGTAACATACATATCTGTAGGTACAGTCGAGCCAAGCAGATAAACCAAGGCTCGTTAGTTACCGAGAGCATCTCGTGTCGATATAAAATTAGGTGAATACACTGTGCAGGCTATTAAGCCGGAGTGCAGAGAGTCGTTTGCGGTGTCGCTGCACAGGGGGCGCTTATCGAGAGCTCCGCGTGGGTGGACAACGTGAGTTATCAACTTGAATTTGTTGCAACCAGACTGCCAACTGCTTTGAAATATCCAGCTGATTGGAAATCTATCTTCGATACGGACATATGGGTATCAAGAATGATAAACGTGAAGGAACCGAGTCCGGTTTTTTAAGGATAGAGATATTCAGCACTCTGTGCTCTCCGCCTAACCCGTAAAGATCCAGACGTGACTGATATTACTTATAATAACAAACATCAGTCTCTATTACTAATTTAAAACAACATTGAACGCCTAAAGCAATTAGTCGAAAATGACATGCTTAGAATAGAATGAACGTTTGAATGAATGACATGTTCGAAATGAAATTTTCAGTGACTCAATAGAAATGGTGATACACAACGTGGGACGGACCCACAGCGTGTAGGTGTACAAAAATTGATACGTTCCGAAATTCAGTTCCGTTCCGATGAACAAAGAGCGTTGTTTAGCGGTCCATTGTTTCGAGAAAATGCTTTATTGTGCCATGTTGTAACACTAATCATTACCGTCATTGATGTAGGTATACGATTTAATTTAAATCGTACCTAGCATTAGCATAGGCGAGGTAACTTGTTAGGAATATAAAATAAATTCTACGTTGGTCGTTAGCGACTATTCAAAGCGGTGAACGACGTTCATACTTTCTAACGTAATGAATGTTGCATACATGCAATGAATTAAGAGACGCGTGAAGAATATAACGTATATCAGCCAGTTTAGATGTCGTGTTAATGAACGCGAAAAAAAAAAAATTCTATGGTAATTTTGGGTAGTTATCGTCTTACAGGCGATGAACAATTGTGAAATGCAAATTATGTTGTATTTTTTAAATTATAATATTGCATTTTTGAATTATTACTATATCACCCCGGTAGGTTTCTTACGTGGAATTCAAACATCATCGAATGTCCTATATCTCTATCCTAACAGTCTTGATGTGCTACTTTTGAATTCATTACTCTCTTCACATACACACGCCGGCCGGTTCGGAAGACTTCTGTCACCCCATCGGTCAGTACCTGCCCTATTCGGTCAAGACAGGTGAGCGTTGGTATTATTATTATCTAACAAGCGTGGCACGGCACACGTGACACGTTCATAAGATGTTTTTATAGACGAACGGTTTTATTGGTAAGCTTGTGGTGTACGTGTAATCCCTCGCTAATAATAGAAACATGCGTGCATCTTCCTACAACGTGTTTTTCTTTGAACCGTTTTTAGAAGCCAACAGAGAAACATTCCTAATGCGTGTACAATACACTGAATTCCAAAACCACAGCACTCCCTTGCTACTGGAGGGGAATTCTGTTTCATTGTTGGGCAACGCGCGGTGTGTGCGGTTGTAACTAAACGCACTGAAACGGTACATTTGTTCAACATCGTCTATCAATATTTGACATCTGCGGTTGCAATATCGTTTCATCAACATCAACCCTTCTATCGTTCCGCTATTGGACACGGGTTTTCTCTCGGAATAGGAATGCTCAAGGCCTGCCACGCCTGGAAAGTGCAGCATGGCAGACTTTACACTCCTTAGAGAATATTAAGGAGAACTTACGGCCTTCCTTCGCCATTACAGCAAGAGATATTTAATATTAAAATCTGCGTCATACGGTGCTAAAATTATTACTATTAAATTGATAATCACGCTAAATCTTTTACGGGTTAGGCAGAGCAAAATAAAAAGTAATACCAATGGTCCGTGTTTACGATCTAAATGAGCTAGTGAGTATAATGGTGAAAAATTGTCCGCGTGGCGTCCACTGCTGATTAGAAAGTAGAAAATATGTCGGAAGAAGCTCGTGCAGCACACAATGACGTCAGCTAATGACTCATCGCCACGCATCATGAGAAACGTCGCTTGCACCGAGCCGTACGCGCAAGAAGAGCGAGATTTCACAGAACGAAATAATTGTACGGGAGTGAAATAGCAAGTGAACATAGTAAATATAACATGGTGTTATATGTCTATATTTCTCCGAAGAAGTAGGCAGAATAGTGTAATACATTATGTACATAATGGGCATAGTATCCATAACATAAGTAGCATGGAGTTAGCCAATCAACAATGGGCTCAAAACACCTTTTTCATCTTCATGATCGTTTACATTCTTTTCGTTCTACTGTTGGTCACGGGTTTCCTTTTAGTAAGTGAAGGGTTTAGATAATCCTTCGTTGATTTGTTCTCCAATCCTTGTTTATCATCACTTTAAGCCTCAGGCCTCTACATTTGCACGCCATTGAGCTCGACCTTTAATCTTTGTTAAATTAGATATAATAAGTCCAGAAGCATTGGAGGCGTCGTTCATAATAAAAAATACGGACACAACACGACGAGAAAGTCCCAACACATAACAGAGCGTCTCTTTAACAGTAATAAGACAGTATCCAGCTATTAAGACGATCCGAAATAAGATCGTGATGGCATTTAGGTCACGTACCAGTCCTTTCACGGAGACGCGTGACATTCAACAGTAGACATTCAGCCAACAACAGTCACGACCAAAGTTCTCTCTAAACACGAGCACATAATATGAATCATAGACTAACAACAATATTGGACCAAGTGTTTTGAGATTTTATTTGAAACTGCTACCAACAAATGACAATTTTTTGTCACGTAACAAGAGCTTTGCGATTTAATTTGAAACTATTAATAGCAAGTTAAAATGAAGATATATAATATGTTTTCATTCTTTTCTGTGGTGGTAGTGTAAAGCGAATGTAAAATTGAAACAATTCTTTCAGATGCTTTAGACGTTTAGTAAGATCAATTAATCACAATCCACGTTATGATGTCTGTTTTAAATAATTCATTTTCGTTCCGATCTGTTTTTATCTTAATATATTGTTGCTATCTCTTATGTAGATTCTAAATTAACTTTATATAAATTGTTGCGATATTGTAAACTGCATGAAGATATAACTAGTGAACTTTTAACATCGAAGTTAGTTGTGTCTGATAAAGATTAAGATTTTAATATTACGAAGTAGGTAATAAATTTTGTACTACCAAAAATGTTTAATTAGCTAAAATCCAATTGTACCGACTAGTTAGGTACGTTTTTATATTGGTTATTTCGCTAAGCGCCGACTTTTTCATTTTTAAAATTCACTGCTTGATTTCCTCCTTTCGTTGTCTAAATCCCCGCAATGCAACTATTGCAAAGTATCGACGACCTTCAGGTGGGTAAAAAAATAAATGGTCATTTTGTTTGCCTACGACCGGCGAGGCGGGGAGGGACCGTGCGCCGCGCGCTTCCGCCCGGAACGTTCTCGCGGCTGTTCACTAGTGTTTAACGTTTTTGTTTACTTTAAACACCAATTTACTATTGGGCAAACGCAACGGAGCATACCCACGGTGACTAATGACCCTGTTGCACAGTTACGAATGCACCCAAATCGCGAAGACAACGCTCGGCTGGCACGTGGCACGTCACGCCGCCGCTAGCACCGACCGGTCTAGCCGCTCAATTCCCCATCATAATTGTCGCCATTAAGATGAGTCACGCTCAGCGACAAGCCCGAACCCCGCCCGCTTTATCAATCGCAATCGCATGCGCCGAGATCACTCCATATCTCCAAAGCGATCATTGTTATATTCGTGAACACTGTGTTGCCGAGCGCGGTGCTCATTTGTTACGCAATTAGTATAAACGGTCTGTTATCCTCCAATGAGCTGCTGGGACACCTGGCAGGTTCCGAGTGTTAATTATTGATCGTAGAGAAAGCGTCGGTCGTTGTCTTTTCCGCGCGAGGGCCTACAATAAATGCGAAGTGGAGTCGCGGGTGACGTCACCGAGGATAATTAGCAGGCGAGAGCGCGCCGCACGCGTCCAGCTCGTCCAGCCTCGCGAGGCTCGCAGGAAATCGCCGCTTACATCACCACCCGTACATGACACGCCGATAACGAATATCTATAAACAAGCCTCCACTGTGTCGGGAATATGAAATTATGTAACAACTAATTTGCGATTCGATAAAAGACGACATTTTATTCAATCGTGCAGTAAAATAAACAATAACCAATATTAAGTTATGGCACGTTCATTAGTAATTCTGAAATATGATTCAATTGCAGACATTTATAAAGTAGTTATAACATACAATTTACATATAGCGCATGAGCAAAGAAATACAGTGAAACCCTACAATAAAATACAAAAGACTAAAATATTCGATACCAAATAAATAGGTATGAGAATGAGCTGTCGGGGACACATATTTAGTGAGGGCGAATACTTTCGCCGCATAACAAATAGGGTGGAAGTTAACGGGTGATGTCATCATAATGTGTTTGCCTTCGTACAATGTCAAGTAAGCTGTGAACTTGTTGTTGATAAGCGGATACATAAAATGACTACGAACGTAACGTGAAATATGAAATTCGATGTCGAAGTAGGTACGTCATTTTTGGAAGGATAAAGATATTTTAGCACTTGGTGCCTACCCCATAATGGAGCTGAAGTGATGATAATATGATAATAAAAACCATGTTATTACGGTGAGGGGGTGCAAACTTTAGAGATTTTCTATAGCGATAGTCGTATCAAATGTTTATAATCACCCCACCCATTATACACCCACGCCTGCGAAGCGTCAATCTGTTTGACGATCGAATTCAATCAGTCAATGACAGCGTCGACCGCGTCCTAAAGACAAATCGGTTCAAAGCTATGTTCGCACTGAATCGAATACATGGATAGAGTCTGGGTTTCATCAGGGGAATAGTAGCATCTATCACCCGCGTCGCTTTAGAAGTACGCCCCACTGCCCACCGGCGATCAATACGACCATCATTAATCTTGTCAAATTCTATTCCCAACTACGTATCACATAACTAAAATCCAAATAGAACACAACCATTAAATCGAAGTACATGTGACATAACAAATCGTAGTTCAAAAAATATTTAAAAAGCAACAATGGATGTAAACGAACATACTGCTGCCACCAAAAGGAATTACAGAAACGACATAATAACACCGTATAGTGAAAATGTCCCCTTAATAAGGCGCATTTATAAATAGTCTGTCACGGAGCAAGAATGGAGATTTTAAACATAATATAGTAGAGGGCGGCGTAGCGTGAGGAACAAAACGAAATATCGTGTGACATATGAAGGAGCACTAATTTAAGTTCCCCGTCCGATGTCGGAGGGCCACAGTAAATCAAGTCGCTCCCGTGCACGAAATATGTATGTACATATATATAAATTATTATGAGTGAACACGCCCAACATGCAGCGACACCTCCGATGATGTTATTTCCACAGAGACATGAATATTAATATTGATATGTGGTTTCCATGCAGAATGGTGACGCAAATTTTAAATTGAAACCAAGCTGAGTTTATACCATCGATAAATAAAAACCACATAACAGGTACCCACGGGTAATAAAAACCACATACAGGAATTATTTATTTTTATTATCATATACACATTTAATACTTTTAATTCTAGTAATTAGGATTTAAACCATATAACTTCATTTATCTCCTTGCAATGTGATCGATTTGAGAGTTTTATCTACATGAGTGATTCGAAGAGTTGTTGGTACGAGGCTAAATGGACAAATGGAGAGGCGTGAAGGGCCGTTATCGTCAGAACAGCGTAAGGGCACGTGCAACTATTTTTACCGGTGGCCAGATACCGTTGATCTTTTTCGGTGCAAGCTTTTAAATTTAAAACAATTTGCACCTGTTCGAGCTTTTCGAGTTTATCGAGCTTTCACGTTCGAAGATTAAGAACATCTGACACGCTACGTAATATAAAAGGTTCTTTGTCCCATAGAAGCACTGTAAACTAAAATGGGACCATTATAACAGATCAATATTGTTTAGAACAAAGTTTTCTTTGCCGGCTCTACAAATATTTTCACTGTGAAAAAGCTTTTAAAAGATGGAACTCGTGCTCTCATCTATTAGTCAATTCAATTTCGTTAAAATGGTTGCTGTGCATGTATGAAAATTTTCAGAACGAAAGGCAGTTGAAACATTTCCGTGTGTAGTATGTGTATTGTTGATAATGATATAGATACATATGTTGTAATTTAGAATACACGACATATTCATATGATGGCACCACACTAACGTATCCTTTTCTGAATGAACTAAATTAAATAAACAAACATTATAACAAGAAGTCTCGTTTTAACGATAACAAAAACTGTATTTACACTTAATGAACAAGAACAGACAATAAACAGTAAAATTATTGAAACGCGGGGGATGCAAAAAGGAGAAAAGAAAACCTATTCGGCTCCGCAGCTTTTAATATAAAGAATAATCGATATTACTGGAGGACGTAAGGCATTCTTTATTTGGCGCACAATGAACAGTGCGCGGGCTACAAGAGTTTGAATGCGAAGCAGACAATTATAAGGAGGAGAATAATTTCAAAGCAATAAAATACCAAACGAGCATCGATTTGTGATTTGTGTTTAACATTAGTCCTATTATATATTATATTGTATTGCTGAAAAATGTACATGTTTCGTATATTAATAGACATTTAGTAACACACAAAAAATATCAGACGACGTGTAGACAAGCAAAAAATATCATAAATAATTCAAAACGCGACAGTCGACTCGATGATTGCACAACTAAACTGTATTCATTAAAAATGCACTTTCACAATAGCCGATACCAATGAAGTAACATGAGCTATATACAAAAACTAATGTTCATAAAAAACATAAATTTTCCAATAATTCTCAAATACCTATTACATATACATATATGAAATATTGAATAAGTTTTTTAAATACTAAATATAGTTATGAATCTAAAGTCTTACAAAAATGTATTTTCACTTTCACATAAAAAATCTTTATTAATACGACAAGTACTATAAACGCGTGCGATCAAAAAAGCACGGAGCTTGCTTAGCTTTAAAGCGGCAGCGGGATAGAGTCTGCCGTGCAAATGGGGCGGCAATTAAAATTTCTGTAGTCCACTCCATAGCGCTAATGAGGAGAGCTTAGGCTCCCCCGAGTCAACGACGGCTCCGTCAGCAAAGTAGAAAACCAATTAATGTTAAAACTCCACCGACTTTAGAGAGTCGCTTTCCAGTTTTGTTAATATGACCAACGGAAAAAAATCCGATTCACTATTTGCCAACGACTGCAGCAGAGATTTTGAAGACTAATGCTGAGACATCTTCAGCGATATGTTATGTGTGTTGCCACAACTTGTAAAAAGTTTACAGATTTAAAATGTTTTTGCAAGGAGAGCAAAGTTGATGTGAAATCATAAACAGAAATAAGTGATCAAAAGAACAAAAAATAAACAAGTATTAATATTTTAAAACAAAAATCCGGGAAAAGGTAACGAGTATAGACAAATAGACAAGATGTTTCCGGAGAAGAGAAAACATTAAGATAAATATACAAAAAGACAAAATGTTCACCGAGAAAAATATACTTAAACAATGATTGGTGGTGTTTAGTTTCCACATAAAGCCATTATTTCATGATTCAGATCACGGCTGGAGGAAAGCGCACTCGAGCCGCCAGCGGTCTACTTCACCATGTTTTCTAAAGCTCGTAACGGTTCTTAAAAATGTCGAGTCATGATTGACACTCGGCACAATTGTTATCTTATTAATTAAGAAAATTACTTCAACAGTAACAGCCGTCACCGCTTTGCTTGTAATATTTTCGTTTCGTAGTATAAAAACGCGATACTTGAAGTTATGGTCGGAATTGCGTGCACAAAATCATCAAAGTACTACGTATAGTTTTTAATTCTGTCGATAATATTTATAAGTCAGTTTAAAAGATCAAAGAAAAATAACATGACCGCGTTGAGACTTGTCCGTTTTTTCTATACATAATCCTGACATACTACATAATTAGCATTTCATTATCCATACATAGAACATAATATCAAATAATATATAATCAATTCATCAATTAATCGAGCTCCGTCTCATTGACAGGGCGCGAGATACTTTTAAAGTCTTAATAACGATGTGCCTCACTTAATATAAAACACTATCAAAGCTAATTAAAATAACAAAAATATCAAACGAAATCATGGAATTGTTTAGTTATCTTATTATGGATGTATAATAAATCTTCTGTCAAAAACTAGAGAGCGTAGAATTGCATGAAAACCTACGATGAGTGGACAACAGAGTGAAGGTTATACTTTATTTCGCCCCAACTTAAAGACCTATTCAACTTTTCCGCATTCAATGACTTTTTTTGTTTCCGCTTCATATTTTCGAGGGGCATGAATATTTCATAAAAGAATAATTTTCACATAATTTCGGAACGAACACTGCAGTAAAACAATGGTTACAAGTTGGACACGTTCAATATAAATCGTGAGCATTGTTTAAAAATTTTAAAATTAATACGAAAAAAATATAATTCCACAAAGTAATTAATTTAGACAAAATTCCTAACTGAAAGTGACGAAAAGTGAAAATATGATTGGTAACTTTGCGACAAATAAATCTTGCCGAATGTTCTACACGAAACTGATGGACAGTGAATAAATTATTGGTAGAGTATGATAATGGAGATGTATGTATGTGTATGGTAATGTATGTGGGGGATGTGGAGCGTTCCAATTTTCGCGTGACGGTGGAAAGCCACCACCGCGCGGCGCTCACGTGAGCGGCGCCCGCGCACCCGCGCGCCTTCCGTTCACCACTATTGGAGAAATTCAGATAAAACGCGATAATCGTAACGCTATTAACATTCTAGCGTTGCCCGCAATCTATTTAAACGATATCCATAGAGAATGTTCGTTCGTAAATTGTACTATGTAATTGTAATACGGTACGGCCAGTGAAAGCAATAACAATGATAATAAACGGCCGTCCAACGTAAAAGTAAGTGGTGCAAATGTACAGTGAGATTTTCTAACTGGTCCGCGAGAGTAAATGTATCAGTTGATTATTGGATATGTCTAGGGTTATGAGTGTGATCGAATAATAAGAATAATTAGCGAGACGTTGCTTAAAAATAGACCAAAAAATACCAAGACACGGACACTGCTGTATAATTTATAGTTAGGAATTCATTCGCAAAAAAACATAACCATAGATAAGAATTTTACACGACGACAATATAATTTAGAATAAGATACAAACTTAATAAACTTTAAACCAAATTTTAAACATAATGAAATATTTTGATTATTTTTAAATAATCATGTTTGCATGCTGTCTTCACTTCACTAATTATGAAGGAACTAAAGCAGGTCTAAAATGTTATTTGCGACATGCGACGTAGGTAGTTGTTATATAAATATGCATATGGATCCAACACGTTCTGAAGTTATTACGACTCTACTCCCACGAGTCATTCTAAACTGAGGCAGGGCGGGGTAGCTACAGGGGTTGTAAAGCCGTAACCACGCGTGCGTCGACATGCATTCCATGTCACACATCAGGTGGTGTGCATTTAAATTAAACTTTATTTAAGGGTTCTAACCCATAGATTATAATGTACATTATTTCTAGTTAGGTATAGGATTACTGTATTTTTTTAAATTAAAGTTGTAAGTTGTAAAAATTGACTTTCGTTTTTATTTACCAATCAACATTTTTCCAAGTACTATAGAGATAAGACTGCATCGTCGAATACAAGATTAGCAACAAGGGGAAAGTTTCCCCAGGTCAGGTTTATATGAGCACGTTGTAGGTGCGTTAAAATAACTTATTCATGATAGTACTGCAAGGTGGGTGACTGGTATCGAGCGCGGGCCGCCCAAGGGTTGGGGAGGGTCAACGGCCGTGCCGAGGTGATGTCATCCGCCCTACAGCTGGCGGTGACGTCACCCAGCCGCCACAACACAACCAAAACCTACCCTAAACAGTAACACTCAAGAGCTAATCTCACACCGGCCGACCCAATGTGGTCACCACATGTCCTCGTCCGCGATGATAACATTCGATACCGTGTGGTTATTTGTCTATTGACATACATATGAATGTGTATATGTACAATATATTTAAGTGGACCAATCGATGCGATCTGAATTAGTGCGAAAATATGAATTCGACAGCTGTTACAACATGTGTTTCCGTGCACCAAATGAAAAAATGCCAATATTTTAAAGAACCAAATTTTAGTACCCCGCGCTATACGTCTTCTGCGCGAAGTGTAAATAAATATTTCATCGGAGTGGTGACATTTTATTTAAAAATTCATTTTATAATTGGCTCGTCTATTTTTCTATCGATTGTTATTTATAAACAATTGCTTTTTCACCATTCAGAGCTTTGTGGGAAAAAAAAACAATATTTTGGTATGATAAGTAAAGTAAGATGAAAAATAAGTTATTCTGAAAAAGGAATTAAATCCCAGCATAACTATATATAAACTATCATATTAACAAATTTAATAGTTTATAGTTATGGTTATATGTTTGTGAATATGACCCCAATCAGTCATGTCGCATAAAAGTTACACCGTAATTAAAAACCGCACCAACAATTATATATATGAAGATATATCTTAATATATGTCTCTTTTAATCCACGAAAGAAAATAAGTGCGCTAGAATATAATGATACTGGTCAGCGAAAATAGAACGCAAGTTTTCGTGAACCGAAGACACGTTCATTCATCGTTAACTAAATGTCAGACGCGAACAATAGCCCAAAAGTTTGAAACAAATGATTAATTGAGCATGTTTTAAGTGAAGACGCATTAAAAGAACAGCAATACCGAATCAAACCAAGTACCGTAGCAGTGGCTAGCGGGATCACCGTGATTTCTCATCGTAAAACCGACAGCCGGCCGCCCGCGAGCCGCGACCCGTCACTCACCGAATTGTGTTCTTTAATATCTTCAGAACATAACTCGCGCAACTGTATATCTAATGACGATACCAACGGTAACCAGCATGAGAATCTAGCTCGCAACAATCCCAGTGTACGAGAATACGTCAGATCGAAACGTGAAGATAGCTCGAACAATGAAAGCAGCGCCATTAAAATGCAAATAAAACACCATGAGGCAAATGTTACAGAGATGTTGTTAAATAGAATAATCCATATTGTGTGCAAAGATTCGCAGTAGTGCCACTAATAAATTAAACTCGGAGATTCATCGATGACTAAGATCGTTTTTTAGGAACGCTGAAATATTGCGTACTGAGAAGAGTCCGACGAGTCATCCGCACAATATGGCTTGGAATTGTGTTAACAGACGCACACATGGTAACATTATAAACAAACTTTAATTAAAGTAGGTACTATACGTTTAAATGGAACAATTACGAAAAAAATACTTATAATAAGGTAAGTGACCCCTCTATCGGCCAGTTAAGCGAACTTTTTTTTTTAAGTAAATATTTTAAATATAAAATATGAATATATTCATAAGATTATGATGTAGATGACAAGCTTACATATTCAGCTTCATATGGAAA
>DWME01000210.1:0-39822 GCA_018244795.1 Parelbella ahira ahira | reverse complement strand
TCTAAAAGTAGTAGGAAAGGGTGTAATAAACAAGAAACAATTGATAAGAGTAATAATGTCCGTATACGTTGTAATACTTATCATCAAATAGTAATGTCTTTCTATAGCGTCAGAAGAGAATGTGAAATACAAGGCTGATAAATAAATAGAAAACTCTGCTAAGTGTGCGATTCTCTATTTAATATTAACTAATGTTATCGGCAATATTTAATATTACCAGTGTAATAGCTGCTCTAATATCGTTTGTATAGCAATAAATGTGTTAGTACCCACTCGCCGGAGAGTTCTATTTTTTCTGCGACTATTTCCGTAGCGTACAGTTCGACAGGAATAAAACAAATTGCTAGCGAAATGTTTAGGCAATTTTGATATTTATTACCGGGGAATTTGGCGTGAATTTGCTTAAAATTGCCAGTTGAAGCAGGTGGCCTAGCCTAGCAGTCTTTTGACGATATGTCGGCTGGCTTGACGAATGACTACGTAATTAACTCCTTCATTTTCAAACATCCGCTAAGTGTGTACTGAAAGTACAGATTTCGAATGTTCGAGAATGATTTGGAAAGTTATATAAAATTATACGATTTATTGAGTTATCATCATCAACCTTAGTCTGTCTAAATCTACTACTGGATATAAGTCTTCGATGATGATTTTTTGCCTATAAACTGAGGTTTACCAAGCCCACTGTGATCAGTGGGCATACGGTTTGGGGGTCCCAGCGTAGGTGGTGAGATAACCCGTGCTCTGCCATCTCCAACTCATTTGCCCAGCGTGGAGTTAATGGGCAAAAACCGGTCGGAGAGGATTACGTACTTAAACAAGCCGAGAATGATGATGAGCAGCGATAGCCTAGTGGCTGGTATTTAAATTCTCATTAATTTCTAGGTTCAAATCTCGGCGCTACTCATTTCCTTTAGTCGTTGAATAGGAATGATTATCATCGATCATCGACATTATCATTAATCTTTTAACCATAATAAAAAAAAATCCAAAATTAATTTGTATACTACAATTTGTCTATCGTTCTTCTTTGACACGTTCAGACTATTGCGCATTGACGGCATATACTCGTAAACTTAACAGGAATCTTTTAACTGACCTGAATACCAAATTCGTAGAATAAAATTCATTGCTTGATATTTCAAACAAAGAGTAGCCATGATTAGATACATCAAACAAATATCATACAACGTTTTGATATAAACGGTAGGAAATTGAAACAGGTCAATCGTAGTTGTCGAAAAACGGAAAGGAAAATTTATTTTCCACTAAATCGAGGGAATAGGAGATATCAACGCGAAACAAGGATATGGAATGTTCTAAAACACGTTTCCACGAATTTCTTGACAAAACTAGCTTATGTACTCATTTTTATGATTTCGCGATAATAAAGCAGAGAGTGATAAAACTTTGCATGAATTATTGAGAAATGAGTTAATAAAATTTATTTATTCTGTTTTCATATTTTCAACAGGGGTTGTAAATATTGTTATGAGGTCGTCAGCCCACTGACAAGGTGCTAAAGCGGTTATTAAACTAGATGTACACGCGAACATATCAAAAGAACCTGTTCTCTTAATGTTTCGAATTAGAAAATCAGTTTATTTCTAAATTTGATTCGTACAGCTATCCTCATGTAAACATATACTTGTAATGTGACAAGAACAATTTTAATGTTACATACATACCGACATGTAAATAGTAAATCAGTTAATTTTTAAATTATATTCGTACTGCTTCCCTCATGTAAACATATATTTGTAATATAACAAGAATATTTTTAACACTGCTTATTTACATTTGAAAGGCCTGATACTAATTTACATTTGGATCTACTAATGTTACTTTTGAAAATTGTTTAATGTTTAATTGTTACGTTTGGAAATGTGCTGTTTAGATTCTTTGACGTCTTACGATGTTAAACTAATTCTTGTTTAATCTTACTTGCCCCTCCATATGTATTTGTATATAGGACTTTGGAAATGTAGATTTGTTTATTGACTTCGCAAAATTCTGATCCTATAATAAAATGTCATATCCTTACGGTGCCACATAACGTAACATCACGCTTATAATACCCGAAGAGGTAGGCAGAGGAGTGTAGTACACTCCCACGTTTCACTAGTTACGTTTACGTCCCATGGAATAGATGGTGAGCCTATTGCCGTACACCGGATGCAGCGCCGAATGTTCTTGCAACGTATGACATTTGATATTGAAAAGTCATACAATTTGATTATGAAATGTCAAACAAACAGCGTTAATATGTTTACGCTACAAGAGTAAAAATACACATCTTGAGGAAGTTGCGCCTGAAAATCTCCATAAAGTCCTTTATCGCGTGTGCTGTCTACCAGCCGATACTTGGTTCTCATAACACACTAGCCCTACAGATTATGAGAGAAATCAAATGCTCTACAGTGGAATAATAGTAGGATAACAAGGGTTGACGATGGTGATAAAGTGCAAAAAAATTTACATAACATCTTATGCGACGCATCATTGGGTTTTCCAATCATCTGGAAATGCATCATTGGGTTTTCCGATAATATGGCAACCCTAAGTTATCCACGATTGTCGGTTCTCTCTAATAAAGACTGACACATCACTCTATTTTCAGAACCACCGCATTCCTTGCTCACTATTTTCGTTACGTATATATCTACAAATATTTGTTATCTTTCGTTGAGTGGTTCGAATATGTAAGTTTTATTATTATTATTATAACATCGTCACGCTATGTCGTTTACTGCACAGACAGGGAGCACCGATTACCAAATGTCCTCGCGGCACTAATGTGCTTCTTCTAGCAGTCTACTCTTTTCCATCTCTCACCTTATCAACTCACCCATCGATCAGTACCTGACCTATTAGGTCAAAATAGGTGTCTCTGAATTTCCCTCAGCACCCGTTTTCACCCATCCCATAAACGAAAAAATCGTAAACGTTTTTAAGTTCCATGTCGCCGTTGTATGTATAGGTGCGGAATTGTGGTCAAATTCTGCCAGAATTCCAACTACCTATGAAAACTTATTAACACCGACAGAAAATAATTTCGTACGAAATAAATCTTGGTGTTTTCTAGAATAATGTTGTAAAAAAATTTATCATTTTGAATTTTCTAAACCAAATGGAAATTTATCGTATATGTTTAAACGTAACAACATTCCTACAATCCCCGAAGGGGTAGGCAGAGGAGTGTTACACTCCCACGTTTCACCAGTTGTGTTTACGTCCCATGGAATAGGTGGTGGCCTTATTGCCATACACCGGGCACACTGGTGACTCCGAGTCACTACTAGAAATTCTAAATTAGAAAAATCCAATAGTTTCCGACCCGGGGTTTAAACCAAGGATCCGATCGGCTAGACACGCATCAACCACTGGATCAAAGAGGCAGTCAAACGTATATGTTTATTGCAATATAATATTTTCTTAACATTTATGACGTCACCGGAATTAGGCATGTTTTAATTATTACTTGGCAACATCCAATTACTTTTCAGTCACAGTTACTAGGCGCTTTGTTCTTAAACTTGTAGGTAAAAAATGAGCTAAGCGTAAACATATTAAAAAATAGAAGCGTCTGTAAAATACGAGTAGGTTTTACATGTGTTTCTATATACATACATATATAAGTATATATTTGTTAAATAAATTTAGACTTTTAGTGAAATATTACGAAATATTATACATGTTAGTTAATTTTTGAACTGGACGTGAATTTATATGCGATACAATGAACGTTATAGTTAAATGATTACTGTATCATCGCACCTGGTTCTCTACGCGGTGAACAGAGAGCACCGAGCGCCAACTACTCTTACAAACACGGCGTTCTTTTTCGACGTTCAACAGTCTTTTCATACAAGCGTACCGATTTCGGAGATTTCTGACTCCAATATCGCCGAGGATCTGGCCTTTTTGGTCAATATAATTAAATGTTAGTCACTCTCGGCACCTACACCCATCGTAATTCGCATTGTAAATCAGGTATATCTTTCTTTCAATAAATAAAGATAAATTATACTATTTTTCAATTTTTAGGTACATAATTACGTAAAAATATCTAGAGCAACATTTCCTATGGGTCGAACGGTAAATTTATTTCCAGTCCAACGTGAATTATTACTGAGAATTTATAGATTTTCATTATTGATACAACATTGAACGTATACAAAGCTTTAAATAACGTTTCGTCGAACGCGTTGCTGATGATTGTATTATTTTCGCTGTCGATGCAGCAATGGCATTGAGTTCGTTGAAGTAACATCACACATTTGGTGGGTGGTGGAAAATGCGGCGTTCGATCGGAGAATTACCTAATATACTGGTTTTTTCTCTAAAGAAATTGTTATTATAACTATTTGTTTGGATCTGTGGGCTCGTTTGTACACTTTTCTTATATTTTATTCGGGAATTACTTAGGTATTTTTTCCTTCGGAGGCGGATGCGCTGGACCCCGTCGGCAGAGTTAGAGCATGCATCTTCGTCTCTTGCTTAAACATCACTGCATATTTTGTTCAATTATTATTTGAAGGATGTCAAACTATATACTAAAACGAATCATTTCGATTCCTCAGAAGCATGACGTATCATGCAGTAATCATAAGTCGAACTTCTGTCCTTTTTGATATTGACAATGTAATTATTAATTATTTATAATAAATAATTTTCGACCCTTTTATCATTCCACTGTTAAAATACGGCTCTACTCATATAATGAGAGGGTTAAGTCTGTTCTACACTAGTTAACTACGGCGGCTGTTAAACTACACAAGCGCATATAAATAACTATTGATATGAATAGGACATTAAGTATTATTTGTTATAATGAAGGAAAACATCGCGAGGAAAGGACCCGTACAATTCTCCAAAACGTTCCCTATGACATGTGAATTCTGCCAACATTTATTTAATCAATCTTCAGACTTCTCGTCCGAGAGGACATCCATGTCCAGTAAAACGACAAAGCGTTACAAAAAGAAAAAAATATTAAAACGATAAAAGGGTTGATGATGATAGATAAATATCTCCGCGCATAGACTATAAACAAAAGTCGCATATGTTTGTCGAAGCACTCACACGTCATGGATATGAACAGTGTTCAAGATTACAACATACGGGTTAGATTTAGTTGTGATTCCGAGAAAATCGCGTATTATTACATCTGAGCCGGCCCTGAACCAGTTAACAAATAACCGACGCGCTCGAAAATATATCCAGCAGTTTTGTAACTTACTGACCTTACTGTTCACTTTGTGTGCGATTCGACACGTGTCAAATGATTTATTATATTCACAAAAAACGGTAGAAGCGAGAGGTAGAAGAATAGTAAAGTAAGACGTAAAAGAACAATAAAGTAAGGAGAGTTTAGAAGTTGGATCAAAGCTTTTCTTTCGATCTTTCTACTGTTCCACTGTTGGACGTGGATCTCCTAACAGAATGTGAGGTAGGGCCACAGTCCGCGACCTTGGTTCTGGTTGATAAACTTTACAAGCCTTGGAGAATATTTTTTTTACTCGGAGGTGGGCAGTTTTTACGATGTTTTCGGTCATAGCTATAGCATGCGACATTTGATCCTAAATGATTTAATGTTAAAGACAGATCATGTATTCATTAGGTATTATGCGAGGGAAGCCAATAGACGAATCCTCCCTCTACTGTCCTATGTGGTTCAATCAATCGAAAGTTATTTAATTTTTTTCTTATTGTTGATAAGTGTATGGGTATAAGGTTTTATAAAGTTTTTTGTTTACGTATATTTTTTCTGTGGGAACAACATTTACCAGAAATTAACAATAGTAACAATAACAATTTTAATAACAATTTTTACATCATTAGATAACAATTATACTTCGCAATAGGTACTCCACGAATACACGGCCCGTGAACAGTCTGCGCGGATTTTTACAAAGTAGTAAGTACTAGCTTAAAAAATTCCACAAGAATTCATTTAATATTATACAAACATATAACATCACGTCTGTAATCGCCGAAGGGGTGGGCAGAGGACTGTAGTACTCTCTCAAGTTTCACCAGTTACGTTTAAGTCCCATGGAATAGGTGGTGAGCCTATTGCCATACACCGGGCAAAACTCAGTTAATATTATACAATTAACATATATATTTTTGTTACTTATTATGTTTTTTTACTTTTAAACGATTGTCTTTGACTGATAAATAATTTTATTACTACATATTTCGTCATTCTAGATCCCTTACACGGTAAGCAAACAGGGCCGAGTGCCAAATATCAATAAACTAACTGACCCAACGGGCTTATTTTACATAAATCTTACAATGCGTCTATTGTTCAAAGACAGTTAATAGATAATTTAAAAATAACTGTTGAGTTTTATGAATTGATCTGAAGATTTTCAGGGACAGATGGTTATAGAAGCTAGTTAAAATTAATGTCGATTTCACAACGTGTCATTGTTAGCGGCATTCAGTGCCAAGATTACAAAGTACACATTATATATCAGATGTGTACCACAGAATATTACGCAACAACTGGTTCGGACTCCCGCTATCAATTATATCATAAAATACTAGCATCTTGTGACAGCTCACACACGTCCAACTGATTCCGAGCTAGAAAGAGCTTACGCTACGGTAATAAAGATAAATATTAAAATTCCATGTAATACATTTTAAAATAAATCAATATCACAATTCTTCCATAAAGATGGTACACAATAATGTACCAGATGCCATACATTGATATTTCTACCATCGCATTGTAGAATTGATAAAGGATTAAAACATTATAATATCTAGGCTAGTTACCGCTATTAAAATGCTACGAAATGAAAATTAAAATACCACTGACGCACCTTTATTAATTAACATACGAGTAAGCCAGTTGAACTTATTTTGATTTCGCATGAGACCTTTTCGAAATCTTCAACACAATGGCCGTCTATGCACATACAAAGGTATTACGACCTTAAAAATGACAGATATATGGCGCGCGCGATAAATCCATAAACAAATTAAAAAAGATGAGGGCATAAAGTTTCTTGAGCATGTCGCATATTTCAGCGTGTGTCGTATTAAAATATTTACGTTTTGCCTTAAAATATCTGATCGGTGCATACCGTTGCAGTGTTTTATTTGGAAATAACAAAATAATTTTGCCTCTAACATCATTATTGGGTCAGTCAGATATGCCGGAAATTGTGATGTTCTTAAAATGTCAAACTAAATTAAGATTATAATTTGGGATTTTCGTGAAAATTCATCCTACGTTCCCCTACAGATGCAGTATTATTAACCTTTGGTTTCTCCTCGTGTGTCTTGTGAATTATAAGAGAAGAAACAAGTGTTGTTGTCTTCTACAACAAAAGAGGAAGAATAAAGATGATGATCTCACAGCCGCCGATTTGGATTTTGAGTGAATTGGATTTTTCTCTGTTATACTTAAAAACAATTAGAGTTTTGATGCTTTTCCTTAGATTCTTACTGTTTATTTTATTAATCAATAGCTTACGACATAGCGTAAAATACATCAATGAAAATTATACATGAAATTTTGTAAATAGGTTTGGCTGATCTTTTGTCCGAATTCCGAATCAAACCTTTCTGCTCGCACTTATCTTCAGTTACGTCCGCAGCAATCTGTCACAGGCGTCAGCAGGTCCCCTTGTGGCGTCTGTGTCAAAATTAATGCGTACCGCCGAAGGGCTGGACGGACAGATGAGAATTTACGAGCTTATAATTAGTTTGGAGCCGACCCAATTCCGTGCACCTCTTCCCAGATGCATCAACATCGTCATCATGATTTGTCGCCGTACCGCTCCTTAATCCGATCTCGGTTTACGCACCTTCTGATTGTATTTTGGTCATATGAATTTGAATGGTTTGCACTTCGTTTATTGAAATTCAATTTTAATGCTGATAACTGAACAAAAGCACTGAAGAATGTTGTATGTTCTAGGTGTGTGACCATTTCATCCTTTTTTGTATACATTTCCGACAACAAGAATTATTTAAAATGACAAGTTTCATAAAAATTAAGAACATTGACATTAAATAAATTAATATTATTGACCTATTGACATTTATTTATTAACTAATTGATTGACTGACATTTGCTGATATTGTATTATTGAAACTGAAATTGTAAATATTCTGATGTTTAATTTAATTTAATCTGACTCAATCCTGCTCTGACGTCATTTACTGTTACTAAAAGTTGCAAAAAGATTTTTGATTGTTTTTTTCATTTTTGTCATTCTATATTATGTCGTATTTATGTACATAAGTATTTAGTGTAATTGGTGTATGACCGTACTAATTATTTCAATAAATAAATAAATTGAAATTAAATGATTTATTACATATACATATATGTTTATTGTATATATACATGAAAAATGTATTAAACAATGACTGACCGCCTCGTTAGTCGAGTGGTTGCAAACGCGACTGCCGATCGGGAGGTCCTGGGTTCAAATCGCGGGTCGGGTACTATGGGATTTTTCTAATTCAGAATTTTTAGTAATGACTCGAAGTCTGGATCTGTGCCCGGTGTATGGCAATAACCTCACCACCTATTCCATGGGATGTAAACGTAACTGGTGAAACGTGGGGGTGGGCAACACTCCTCTGCCTACCTCTTCGGAGATTACAGATGTGATGTTACGTTTTTTAAATGAATAAACTATTACAGGACTGAGCGTAACGTAAGGCCGAAAAAATCTGAATCAAACTTAAGTCTAATCTAATTTACTTCAACAAAAGTCCCCTACAGTGCTCTTAAGAATAAATGAAATTCCTCATACAAGATACGTGAAACTGCGCGTTTGATGCTCAAACATTATCAAGTGTAAAATTGCATTCTGACTCGCTAATTTTATGACAAAAAGATAACTTGGGTGTACAGAGCGATAAATTAAATTCTGGAGTAGCTTTCCAATAAGAACCCAACGACGTGACACTATTTGTGTCTGCCCAAATGTCAGATGGCAAAACTATTCCTGCTCTGGAGCCTGTTGCTACCTCGTTGCCAATTACAGGATGTCATATGAGTATATTCTATTGGTAGCACAGTTAGTACTGCAAAATAACTATCATGACGAATTCTCTATGGAAGTGTTGTGAATGTATAAAACGATTTTAAAGAATTTTTGTTTTGTACTCATACTTTGAGTTGGGAAACATTAAAGAGGCGTCTGACTAGACAATTTTATTGCCTCGTTAATTCATCATCACATCAGCCTGTATTGTTCCAATGCTGGATAGTGGCCTTTCCCTCTGCCACTACACTCGCTTCTCGGCTGATCTCATCCTGCTGATATCATCGGCCATTCTTAACGTCAAAGGGGTTAAGTTTCTTGAGGATAATTTTATATTCATATAAATTACCTCATATTTCGGTGTCAACATAAATCAGATAATGTATGTACGTTACACCGTGAATGTTAATCGGTGGAAGGTGACGCAGGAGATTAAGAATCAATTATCTTTACTAAATAAGTCAGTTACTGGCTCATGGGGAAGTCAGGATTCGTTTAAACCACCATGCATATACGAGTATAAAGAGAGCGATCAAACTCTCAGACATACGTATAAGTATATTTGATACTCGGTGCTTTGTACCTACCCCGAAATGGGATCTGGCGTGATGGTATAATAAAAAACAATGGGGTCTGTTGCAAACCTAAGACCGTATAATCATTAAAGTCTGTGCAAATATTTGTAAGACAAGTTTCCCAACACACGTACGGTGCACACTCCAAAATACTGGCCGGAGATTTGTTTTTTCTAGGAAATCTCTAAATAGGCGTACCAGATTCGCGCCCGTCTTGATCTCTAAACTGGGGCTGTTCTCTTTGAATCGCATCCAATGCGATAGATTATCTTACACAAAAGACCATTTAATTTACAAGTGCTCAAAACAAAACGTCTCAAATTCTAAATACACTTTCATCTCGTTGCGAGCTCTGACGTTCCCTGTTGCGCGTCCGACGCGGCCGTCATCAGAAATTAAATGACATTTAACAAAATTACTCCTCCCACCTCTTCAGGTGTTTCGACAAGCCCAGATATACAAAGTGAATGGTATTAAGCGTTTTAAAAAATATGAAGGCGTATCCTCATTCTTGCGATATTAAAATTAATAATTTGATATACTGTAGAAACTATCTACAACACTTACGAGTAGCAAACGTGAGTATCATTTTCTGTCTGTGTTCGTATGTATATTTTATTCGATGGTAAATCGATTAGCAATTTGTTCAGTAATCGCTTAAAATAAAAGCAAGTACATTGTTTAATTAAAACTGACACGGTGAAAATTAAACAGATTGATACATAAACAAGTTGACAGATTGAGGAAAATCACGACATATACGCGTGATTGTAAAACGTAAGTCTACAGAGTTAACGAACTCTGTGACTCAGTGGAACTGATTTCCACAAAGCTTCTGTGTGCTATGACGAAGCAACTTTTCCTTATCACCGCTGTTTTCCTCAGGTGACGTTCCAAGTAAACGAAAAGTAAAAATAACGTCACCATGATCATTTTATCTCACGAATTTTATGTTTCCTAGCGGATTCTCCGAAGACAAAAAGTCATTGGAAGCTCTGAGAAAACAACTTTTTATGACAATTTTCAATGTTGTTGCGGAAAATTTTGTAAGTACTTAATTTTCACGAGCGTTTAAATGCGAGAAAGATGCGTAGATATCGTTACGAGTACTAGACGCCCGACGCTAACAAAAGTAAGAAGTCGTATATCTTCTGGTCTTGCGGAAACACATGTCACTTCAAATAAAGAATTGATTCTTTTTCAGTGCAATATTTTATATTTAGCTATCTATCTTTGTTTCCAGCCAAGTGTCGGTCAAATGTTCGGTAATAAGAACTTAAAAATATTAGCAATAATACTACATAGGCCTCTACAATAGCACGCCACTGAGCTCGATCTCCACTTCTTCGCATCTTGATGGAAGAAACATTTACATACGTCGTTACACCCAAATATTTGTTCTCGTAACGGCGAATGAAAGACTAATTAATTTATCGCCGTTTAAAATTCATAGTTTACCATTTAATATTTTAATTAGTGTATTATTAGAATTATTTCATACATTCTACAAATATAATTTTCAAGTTAATATTACATATTACCAAATAAAAATTATATTGTTACAGCTGTAATGCTTTGATATTTTATCAAATTAATTTAGTACATTTATTGGCATAATTAAATATAGGATATTTAATGAATAATTGCTTAATAAATAATCGGTCGATCATTACGAATTAAGTGCTGTGATAAAACTGATATAACTTTTGCATCAAAGCGGACATTAAAGTGCCTTTTGGAATCGGATCTGTTAACTGTTAGATCGTGTAACTGCCTATCAAAGGTTCCTTTGTAGTATCAAAGACGTTTTATTTCGTTGTAGAGACAAGCAAAACCATGTGTGTCTATTTATTTATATAACACGTGTGCAATAAAATAATGCCTTTGTGCTATATATATCTTTCGATTATGAAATATTGCCCTTTTTCGATTTAGATGGAGTTACATTCTCACTGTTATGAAAATTGATAATAGTATTTTTGACGTCATTCCACAGGTTCCAAGTTATAGCCCACGGATTGTAAAGTTCTCAAACAATTCCTTTATATTCCATACTGAATAATAATACCCCATGTTTATGTGTTCACATACCTCATTAATTTATTTTATGTGGATTTTCGGTGAAAATTTATTGTGCTGTTGACAAATATCACCATAAAATCTCACCTTCGAATTTTAAACCGTTATTGTAGGTACTTATTACGTGATGCGTTAAATTATTATTTCAAGGTTTTACATTTATGAACTGTTAATTTTGCTTGATATATATGTATATCGTAGTACATCAATACGATATATATTTTTTTAATATTGTCACATAATATGTGGTTTAATAGATATAATCGACAATACTTACAGTCCCTTTTGGCGGAAACTTATTCCGAACTGGCAGTAAAATCTTTATTTATGCCCGTATGAAAAAACAAATGTCTTGTTCTTTACGCTCCGCCATCTTGTTTTAATTCGTAATCGTCATTAGCAAAACTTAGTATTTATTACATCATATTAAAATAATTAAATAGGCTCCCAAGGAATTGATGGTATTGAATTAAAAATATTACTTGGTTTTGTAAATTTGTAAATATATTTTTTTTTTCATTTTTCCTTTTCGTTACGAAGTTCAGTTGTCAACTTTGACAGACAAATTATGACAGATGGGTATATAGTTTTTTAATGAAATGTTTGATGACAGTCGGAAGTCTAAATTAATTTATAACATTTAATCCATAACACAAACAAAGCAACGTAGTCACTTCTCTATTTACTTTACTGAATATATTCATAGACCTGTCGACGGAAATGTCTTTTATTTATCATGCGACTGTTTTGTCGTAGGTCACCTCAGCAGTTAATTATTTCAACGCCTGTGCACAGATACATGCGTGTTCCCGAATAAAACGGAAAGGTAGATTCGCGAGAAGAAAATACTGGCCAGAAATAAATAGTACCCACCAGTTCACGCTCGCTTAAACTTGAAGGTCTGTGTTTGAGTTCACAAATAACCGCGATGATACGAGGTTATATGTTAACGCCTGTCATCTGACAACTAGAAACATCTAGTTGCTTTAACAAAGTTGACTGAATGCCTCTTTTAACGTGATACCAAAATAAATTATTTATTTTCGTGTCTACTTGCAAATGAGTGCACATCTTGCCAATGTTCGTCGTACGCTCAATCGTTTTTTATTAAATAAATTAGTAAACGCTTAGAACATAGAACAGGAGACATTAGAGAATGCAATAGACGAAATTAATTAAGTACGGGCCTATCAGAAAGAATATTTTTTACCAAAATATGATGAAAATTTTAACCGTACTAATGTTTTAATGTAATATAATTTATCTGAATGTTCGTCTCGGGGTGAATGAGATCGGGACTGCCTAATACTTTTAAATATATTTTATAATTAATTATAATAAACGCCATATCCTTTATAGGACAGGCAGTGAGCACCGAGTGCCAAATATCTCTACAATTACAGACCTGAGATGCTTTTTCTACAATTAATTTCGGATCCTTTAGGCTCCACAGTCAGTCAATATCAGTTTTAATTATAAAAAATTATACTTTGATCGCTTCACTCATGTAATACTAAAACACAATTTATTTTTTTACACGTTTTGAATTCTATAAAATTGGTTAAAGAGAACAGACATTATACTTACATGTATAACGTAGCACTGGACAACGAAGCTACATAGGAATTAATGTGTATAGTTTTCATACGCTTTGTATAATTGTGTGCCATGTATTTATATTATATTGTACGCAGCATTGATGTACTCAAAGGTTGTCTGGTAATAATCCCTTGTTAGCGAAAAGAGCCTTTGTACATATTACTGAATTTCTTCAATTTAGTATTGTCTTATTTGTACTGACTTTGTTTTTTGTACATTTATTTTATTCTTTAGAATAAAAATTTATTTTATTGCCAAATATAAACCTCTAAT
Organism: Parelbella ahira ahira; assembly: GCA_018244795.1. Lineage (NCBI taxonomy): Eukaryota > Metazoa > Arthropoda > Insecta > Lepidoptera > Hesperiidae > Parelbella > Parelbella ahira. The sequence goes on along the minus strand of DWME01000210.1, from coordinate 26,273 downwards.
TTTACAATACAGCATATTTGGTAAATGTATTTTCTCTATAAGGGAAGGGCGGCCTATATCCAGGGGTGGCCTGTGTCGAGCGGTGGTCATCCAAACGCTGATGGATGGTTGGATTGTTTCGTTAAATAGTGATAGCTGTGTAGTTCCTTAAAATTCAGCCTCCCACTCCAGCGATCTTGAAATCAAATCCTGCCACGGATTTCTTTACAAAAAAATTGCGTTTTAACATTAAACATCACTTGAACGCTGAAGGAAATATCTGTGAAAATACATGTGAAATCTGCTAAACTGGAACTGGTCATCATGACAGACTAGGGTCTAACACTTCTCTTTCTGAGAAGAGACCTCTCTAACAGTGGAATGAACTTTTCCTTAATCTATAAGCAACTTCCTTTAATTAGAGTACGTTTGAAGAGATGTTAACGGATGTCTCCTAGTTTAAGTCATAGACGAAGCCTAATTTTTTTAAACTCCTATGATTCATCTGTTATATTCTACGTTCTACGTTATATTGTGGAATAGAGGGTGACCTATTGCTATACACTGGGTACAAATCCAGTCTGAGGGGCCACTACTGGGAAATCTAATCTAGCAAAGCCCGACAGTACCTTATCCGGGAATCAAACCCAGGACTTCTTAATCAGCAATCGCGCTTACAACTACTCGACCAACGAGGCAGTTATATTAGTCGAAGCAAATCTATTCATATATTCTTGTCAGTTGGTGTGCCAGAAATGAAATAATAAAAATATAACCTACAATTCATCATTTTACAACACCAATTTTTATTTTACTGCATTTATAAAAAAAATACGAATTTCTGTAAATCGTTCGTGTAAATCATTTGTGTAAATGCCGAAATGTCGTCCATTTTCATTAGAAACGTTATCGAGGTAATAGTTTTTAATAAATTTTTGTGACTTCAGAAAATTGGCCGTGCTGGCATGTAATGGACTCCGCATGTAAAGCTGAGTTTGTAAATATACGGCTTTATTCACCACAAAGTAGTTTGTATTTGTTGTTTTGTGTAATCACTGATTGTGTTTGAATTAGTAACGATTTTCTTCCGTACGATTGGACAAAGACGCTTCCTTGTTTGTGTCGCGATATACATATGTATGTATATTTAATTTTCAGGCCTCTAATTATTGTTATAACAATTTATCCTACGAACATGATTTACATTCTTATTTTTTACATTAAATATGAGGAATAACGTAAATCCATTCAAAGAGTTTTAAAGTATTTATTACTATCAAGATTAACACTGCGTAAACAGAGTGAACATATTATTTTTGCAGGATGTAAAGGAAAATTGTTATAATTTCAAATAATTCTAAACGATATTTCGATTTTTAAGCATCAAAACATTTACACTTAGCTGTTTCAATGTTTTTACCATGAAAGTGTGTCATATAATTCACGTAAATAAATACGTCTCTCTTTATGTGTATAAATAGCGCCTAACCGGAACAAATATACGGCACACCGTCTGCCTTCGCGAAGGTGCAAATCAAGCGCGCTAAAGTTTCGCTCAGAGACGCCGCCGGCGCAGTCGCCTTGCAACCACTGCTGCTAACACACGCAACCCCACGCGCCGCGAAACACATCGTACGACTATTTCGTTCGTGATTTTTTAAATCGAATTGTTACTTGGGCTTGTAAACAAATATTATGTCGGCGTGATACAACCGACATGTCGTTCTGCAGAATCACGGGCCGCAGCAAGGGGCTGCCGAAGCCCAATTATTTCCCGCTTCTCGCCCCCATCTCGCCAGCGGATGCCAAGCGTTGTTGCAGGATTACCGGCAAATCTTACGGATTGCCTTCTCATCACTACATTCCAGTTCTACTCACGGCCAGCTCTGGGAAAACTAAATGTAAGATAACGAACGTATCGGGTGAACTCGGCCCGCATCACTATGCACCTGAAATTAATTATGGAAATAGAAAACATGAAATGCTGCCGGACTATCGATACATATTCCCTATACTGGACGGTTCCACCGAAGCTCAAAAGAGTTTAATGGACATGCTTTTAACCAAACAAGTGACTGACGAAAAACGCTACGTGTACACGGTTCAAGAAAGAAAGTGTAGTTTGGTGTTCTCTGCTCGGATGGAAGCGGCAGTACGGGATGGTGACGTGCGGGATGTTATGCTCGCTAAGGATTCTGATACAGTGCTTATCAAAACAAAACAAGGTCGCAGTGTTTCTATGGACTTTAAAGATTTTACGGAAGATGTTGATATGTATGAAGGAGAGGGACCAAATGCGGAGGTGTTGAAGCAAAGGGAACTAGAAGAATTAGAAGAGAAAAAGAAGAAAAGAAAGCGTGCTTCCGGTCTTACTTCAATGAAAAAAATATTTGAAAGTAAGGAAAGACTTGCAGAAGTTCAGGAATTGGAAGAAGAAAAATTACGCCAAGGTCGTCAAGCCAAAAAAGCAAAGCTAGGCGAAATTAAAAATGAGAGACAAGACACAAAAAGTTATTCTTATAATAGTTTTGATGTGAATCATATGCGTTCTAAAACTAGTATCGTTATGTGCAGTGGTGAATGGAGAGACCAAATGCATCCTTTGATCGAATCTTGGGATTGGGAATTATTTGAAAGGGAATCGAAGGACGATCATTTTGTTCCCAAAGTGACTAATTTACCTACACCGATAAAAATAACTCCGTACCATTGCGAGGCAGAAATATATGAAGTGGATCGTAACATAAACGATGTGTCTATTGCTTTAGAAAATGTGCCATGTGTTAACCCTTTAAAGCCTATTAAATCGCGTCCATCAGACGAAGTTCTTACTTTAATTAAGGATATTTCTGAAGAACGTTTGGCCGAAACATCAAATGTTACAGAAAAATTATTTGAAGCCCACAAAATTGATGCCCTTCCTACAGTAGAGGAATTATATGACGTTGTAAAAAATGTTAAAAAAGGGAAACGTGAAAAACTTGCTAAAATATCTGGATTGACTTTAGATATTAATAAAGCAAAGAAGTTTATTCCTGGCCAACACATAAATACCCCACAAGGTCCTGTTTTTGTACCAGGTCAGACAGTCGAAACTCCTGCTGGTCCCGTGTTTGTACCAGGTCTTAGCGTTAGTACACCTAATGGACCTGGTTTAGTACCAGGTCATATTGTAATGAATGAAAATACGAATGAACCTTTCTTCCTTGCCGGCCAGGTATTGAAAACATCAAATGGTGAAGAATTTGTTTGTGGACAAACAATTAAAAGTAAAGATGAGTATCGTTTCACTGAAGGTCAAACAGTGTTGTCAGAAGAGGGATTGAAATTTGTTCCTGGAAAAATTATTTCTAATGAATCTGAAGATATATTTGTACCTGGACAAACTATAATGACCCCCGATGGAGTTCAATTTATACCCGGTCAAACTATATCAGAAAATGGCAGTATTACCTTTACACCTGGACAAAACGCAAAGATAAATAACGAGTGGCAATTTGTGCCAGGACAAGTTGTACATCAAGATGACGAGTTGCATTTTGTACCAGGAGCGACATTAGCAACACCCAATGGTTTGAAGTTCATTCCGGGTCAAATTGTGGCTTTAAGTGGAGAGTCAAGTTTCATACCTGGCATATCAAAAGAAGGAAAAAATGGCTTAGAGTTTATTCCTGGAACAACTGTAGATACAATCGATGGCCCGAAGTTCATCGAAGGACAAATAGTACGCACACAATGCGGTGATAAATTTTTACCGGGAAAAACCATTGTACAAGCAAATGGGCATGTTGAATTTTCCGTTTCCAAATCAATTGACGATATAAATTTTTCAGAAAGTGTACCTACTGGACTACCAATAGATATTAAAACATGTTCATTGTCAGAAGAATCTTTGTATGTATTTGGTCACATGGTGCAAACTTCTAAGGGAATAGAATTTTACCCTGGCCCAAAAATACCTACTATACAAGGTAAAGTAGTACCAGGTCGACTTGTGAAAAATGAAGCTAATGAATCGCGATTTGTCCCTGGGATGATGGTGGAAGGTATATTCGTACCAGGACAGGTAGTATTTACAGAGAATGGAGAACAGTTTGTCCCTGGTCAAGTAGTTGATACCAAAGATGGTCCTAAATTTGTTCCTGGCCAAGTTGTGAACACAAAAAGTGGACCAAAATTTGTTCCTGGTCAAACTATACACACAATTGATGGGCCTCGGTTCGTACCTGGGCAGATTATTGAAACAAAGGCTGGCCCAACATTTATACCTGGTCAAGTAATATCAACTGAAGACGAAGGCTCAAGGTTTGTTCCTGGTCAAGTTGTCGATACAGAAGAGGGACCTAGATTTGTGCCTGGACGAGTAATAGAGACAGATGATAATGGAGTCACCTTTGTACCCGGTCAAATTGTTCAAACTCCTGAAGGATTAAAGTTTGTTGCGCCTGATCTTGTAGAAGGTGAGGAAGGCTTAGAGTTTTCAGTGCAAAGCTTTGTGGTTACACCTGAGGAATTGAAATTATTAAAAGTGAAAACGAATCCTAACGATACGACATCAACAAAAGGAGAGTTAACAATTGACACCAGTATGCTTAAACAGTTAGCAGAAGCTGGCATGTCAATCGGGAGACAAGTGCCTGCCGATTTGCCAGCGATAAATGTAATATTAAATGAAACGAGAAACGCAGAAGCTTTGAAGGCATTTGTTACAGATTTTGGACTAAAAGATGACGTTGCTAATCAATTAATGGACGTTATTAAATCAATTATAGAGATGAGCGCCCATTTGAAGACCGAAATTCACGAAGACCGTAGCAGTGAAGAAACCAATTCAGAAACCAAAAAGGGAAGAACTAATAAAAGGCGGATAGATATTCAAGAATCGGGCTACTGTGGTGGTAATGGTCAAACTTCTCATCAAGAAAATGTGAAAAATTCTATTGCCGCAGCTGTTCTGGCTGCACTAGTTACCGCAGAACAGTTTGAAGAAGTTAACAATAACAACAGTAAAGAAAAATATCAACTCATATTAAAATCCATTGATACTATATTAGGAAAAGCGATAGATGAAGACTTTGTGTCAGCTATGTACAAAATTCTTCAAACAGAAGAGGATAAAGAAATTCTTTGTGAAGAAATTCTGGAACATTCTTCTCAGCCGAAAGTTGAACTAATCAAAATCGCTCTTAATACTACATTAAATAAACATTCCCTGACGGAAGAAGATATCATTGAAAAATTCAGCGACTTTTTGAGCAGTGAAAATGAGGTGCTGGGACCAGCTTTTAAAAATATTTCAAAAAATGACTCTAGTTTGCTGCACCACGTCTTGAGTCATATCTCCGATTCAATTTCATTTATCAAAACAGACAATGAAGCTGCCGAAACTCTTCAAAAGGCTATAGTATCAGCAGTTCAAGAATCTAGTACAAAGGCAGTTGAATCTTTATTGAAGAATTCTGATAAAAAAGACATAAAGGAACTGATCGTACAATCTGTGGGTCTGGCAAGAGTACTTGGTATGAGTGACGTAGCCACTAAACTGTTGTCTATTATTAACGACGAAGATAGCATGACAAAAATAGCTGCAGATGAACCAACCTTAAATATTTTGAAGAGATTAACCGTTATGAGAAAACTTGCCGAACAAACGCCAAGCTTGCACTCTGCACTCCGTAAGCTAGAGACAGATCCAGAGCTCGCTCGCACAGACCCTAAACTTAGGGACTTGGTGCGAGAGAGTGCCGCACTCATGATCGTTCCTGAGGAACCACCGTTATTAACATCAGCAGACGTCCCGTTGAGCTTACTTCAACCTGAGAATAGTCTAGCTATGGAAGACTTTTTGTTCCAACGTAAAAAACATCCTGGAGCATTGCTGATCATGAAAAAAGGGCTGCAAGCCGTGGTACCGCGCGAGGCTAGCCGCGCAGTTCTTACTGGCCAAGTAGCTTACACAGTGCTTGATGAAAGTGGAATAAGACATTTTGAACCATTGCATGTTTTCTCTGCGCTGAACCTCAGTCAACCAAGTGCACATCGTTTCAGCATGTATAGTTGCCCTGTAATAGATGACAATGATGAGGACTTGCAAGCATTTACTGGCTACTGCAACATAAGTAACGCACAGAGAATAACCAAGTTCGGTGGATGGAGTCGGAGATACAGCGGTGTATTGTTAGACAGAGAGAATACGAGAAGCCGAATGAGTAGCTTGGATAATACTCCAAGTTACAAACGGTATCCGTCACGATCATCAACTAGATCTAGGTCGAGCTGTAGCAGAAGCCCACCCAAGGTAATTGTGATATAACACGTAAACATTCATGATTAGGTCTAGAAGAATATTCAGGTACTTCTCTGAAAACAATCAAAGTTAAGAGCGGCCTGTTTAGGTGTGGAAAAAAATCTATTGACTGTTATATTAATATGCTTTTTCTCTTGTTTCAGGTAGAAGATGTGTTGGTGGCTGCGGCCGATTACACAGCCACGGCCGAAGACGAAGTTTCTCTAAAAGCGGGCGATATCGTCGAGGTTCTCGATACTAAAGCCGCTCTTGGATCAAAGTGAGTAATCCGCCTTTATCGTGCTTTCAATACTCGAGCCATATCACCATTGCAATGTAAACTCGGGTACTATTATATATCAAAGTGCGGTTTATCAAAGTGTTGGAAATACGGCTCTGGCGTACGAAATCAATTATTGGCATGAGCTGTGCACAACCGTGCCCTCATTGATGTATTTGGTTCATAAACGTATATTTAACCCGACAGATGTTGTCTTGTGTAACTAGCCGTTGTACCAGCTTTTAACAACCGTCTATTCAGAATAACTGACATACAAAAATACTATTCCCGTCATCCCATAATACGCTCCCAACAATTCATTTATCGCTCATATTCATAAATCATCGGTCTAATCCCCCACGGTGATGTAAAACATTGTTGTTTGGTCGACCCACTTTATATTTTTAGACTTTCCATAACAAGAGGGCTTCGTAACTTTTCTATATACCTAACCTATCTGCACGGCTAAAGTCTAATTTATAGCGATTAAAAAAATATAACAGCGAACAGAAGAACAAAAAATTAATTCAATTTATTTTAAACGAATTATATGTACATTCTTTACACACGCTACAAAAATTATACGCTGTCATTCAAAGAAAAATCGTCACAAATACTGATTTAATTAATGATCTGACGAACAAGATCAAAGTTCGAAAACGGGTAGGATCGGATATCATTATAAAAAATTAGAATGATTGCAGTTAAGAAACGGGAAGAAAGCGTTTTATTACGCCGATAGGACGATGCCAATGGACACCGATACAGGGTAAAATTAGCCGGGGTCGTTGCACCGTGGCGTAACTGACGTACACTGCCCGAATGCACTGGCATTTTCCTGAAATTCTCGTATTTCAAACATTTCACCTCTCGGCTCATAGAATTTTTTTGCTACAATGATTACGAGACAATAGTAAAAGTCAGGATGTAAATAAATGGATAATGATAATTATTATAATCGAAATAATGGATTCACATCTACATACATCACTAATGGAGATGTAAAATGTTGCGATGAAATCGTAAAAGACCAGATATAATTAACAGATAATTAAAATTACATTCGAATTAATGCATTCACACCAATATAATTATGAAAATTAACGTAATACCCTTGTAGTTAGAACAAATCACATACATCGTAATACCATATTCCATCAAAATGTCCAATAATATCAAAATAACTTTCAGTATGTGTTCGCTAATGTATGCCACCTTAGAATGTGTGCCTTCATCCAACAACACGAAAGTTAACAGTGTTTAACATTGTACAGTCCATCATCATTATTTAGCGCTATCATTCATTATTCGATCAACTACTATCCTTAATTGATCGATCAATCATTATACTCATCGTGTGATGACGTAATGAGAATCAATTGTTTATGCAGGTACAGGGGGCGTGTGTATAGTTACGAGAACCATTTCTTCCAGTCCCGAGGTCCCTCCTTGGACTATGTGTTTAGCGTGCCCACATATAAAATGTATTATTACTGATCATTTACCATAAGAAGACGAAAATAGAAGAAGCTGCAGACGCCATTGTCATTGTAAATATCTTGCTTATTGCCAAAGGGATCTTTTATGTATGTTGTATTCATCATTTACGTGTTGTGGCCAACATTATTGTGATAACTATCATTATTATATTGTTATTTGTCATTAAATATTATGAATATCATTAAAATATATTCAATTACACACCACACGTGTTAGTACATTGTGTATAACGTTTATTGAGATCAATAAAGACAATAAAATTTTCTGACTTTCTTTTTAGTAGATAATTACGGGAAGAATTATTGTTTGTCTTCTTATGTTTTTATTTTGAAAGAAGCTGAAAAATTAATTATCTTTAATTGTTTTACCAATCATTTTCTTCTGTTATTATTTCTGCTTTCGTAAGTATAGGTAAGTGTAGACCAATATAAGCAATAATCTTTAAACATTTTATGTGTGGAGGGTTAAAAAATACGTAAAATTTAGGCATCGACGATTTAAAGAGACATTATTTCCCTATTTAGAATTCTGATGCTTTACTACTGGTTAGGGTATCACCGATGCACGCGTTACAGTGACGATATAGAATATCTTCCGTGGAGTTTCTGTAAAAGTAAGCCTGATATCATCCTTGCCTCGATGATTAATTCCTTTATTTGTGTATTTGTTTATTGTGCATTTCATTTAGTGACATTAACACATGTTACTGCATTCTAAAAAATTTTTAATAAGTACTTCTAAGCTCTGTCATACACATGTAATACATGAAAGACATTGAATGAAATAATGCTACATCTTTAATATATTTGACTCTATTAAAACCAAAATGTCGCTCAATGTAATTTATTGTACAATTAATAAACGAATTGATGAGATGTACAATTACATTCAACATCAAATTGGACGAGAATGAAGTGTATAAAATATTTGAGTAGTAAACGAAAAAATTCCTCGAACTTTACCTTGAATTTTAAATACGCTTGGGTCATCTGACAAACAGAAACAGGTGTCGACTGTAACATTACGAAATTACTTCAGAAAAACTCAAATATCTATGTAGTTATTAATACGTGAAGAGAAATGTTTCTACTCCTTTTTAAGAATATTGCGCGTACGAACACGTGTGAGATTTGAAATACTTGAAGTTTTTATAGTGAATACGTGCAGATATAGTTTTACCTATATATAATGAATTGTATATGCAAATATATTAAATTAAATTAGACAATCATTGCTCACATTCGTATAGTCAAAAACAGACACATAATGTCAAACAGTAGCGCACAATTTACATGCAAAGAAAAAAATATTCTGAGTTAAGAACCTTAATAACCTTCTTACATAGATGTAATATTTTATGTTCTAATTTCGAACACTGATCGGCCATCACTTTATGAAAGGAAAACAATGCATAATTTATCTGTTATCCAGCAATGCACACCTGTTCCACGAGAGTGGCAACACAGAAATAGATTCATTGAATCACTGCATACAAACTTAGGGTCGTATATAATCTTTCACTATTCGTATCAAGGTGTTAATCATTTACAATGCCAGTGTTTTGACATATTATTTGTCATAATCTACATACCCAGTTAGTGCCAGTTCCATATATTGGAAAGGGTACAATAAAAACGTGCTAATAGTTCAACAGCGATTGAAATTTAACCGTAAGTCGAAAAATTTTAAGTTTGAAACGTTATCGAGGCGTTATTTGAAAGCGTGTTAAAAAAAATCTAAATCCGTATTCTGTGCATATATCATATATTTGACCAACACGTACTTACTGTGTCTGACATTGACAACATGGACAAAAAGAATGAATGTGCTATTGTATTTTATTTAAGTTATTTGTAACACATATTATGTAAAAGTCATTCTCTTCTGCAGTCGTTCTCTACATAAACTTTAAAAATGTCAAACCTGACAATACCGCTCCTCACACAGTACCTACCTGTATAGTATACTATACTGAAAAGGGACTACAAATGATTCTTTTGGTGTATAAATATATAGATCTATAAATAAAGTAGCGTACCTATAACCATTTTTGCCTTTCATTCTTTTCTTTCTTTCCAATTAAAATGTTTAAAATGTATGCTCGGTGAACCGACAGGCCCACTATCTGGTGGTAGGTATGTATTATCGTTGCTTTTGGATATTATCTGCATCAGAGGAGTCTCCAACGCTGTGTAGGTTTTGACGGACATTGTGATTCGAACTTATTTATACCCCAATTCATAAAGCTTTTCGAATGTTTCAGTAAAACTCATTCCATATTTTACGAATGTGTGATGTGAACGTGTGCACCGAACCGAACCAAACCGAATCGAATCGAGCCTTGGCAGATTTTATAACCTCATTTGATTTGATTGAATACGTTACTTAGGATATTATTTTTAATGTTTTGCTCGCCCTATTGGTTTAGTGATTAATGTATGTGACTGCTGCCTACAGGGGTAGGGAGTTCGATTCACACTCAGGACAAATATTTGTGTAATGAACATCAGGTTTCGTGTTTTATGGGCGTAAAGCTTTCTTACATACACATGTATTATTTTGTAGTGTACATAAACCAAGTAATAGCTACATGTGTCTGGTATAAAATAAAAATAAATTAAACAAATTGTTTTATTCTTGTTTAGTCTAATTCTATTACTATTTCGTCTAGTACAGGATCAGATATACTATTATTTCCAAGATACCAAGGCTATATACGATTAATCTCAAGATAAAAGATACCTAAAGAAGATAAAATAAGAGTATTTCCTCTTCAATACTTTTACGAAGGGTGTTCTTTTATAACGAATATAAATAAATATATATTTTTGATTATACATCGATGTATATGTAGTTTTTCAGTTATCTAGTTACCTTGACACAGGTTTTGGTTAGTTTACGAACAGTTAGTTGAATTTGAATTTGAATTTGAATGTATATGTATGTGAATATACATATTTATGATTAGTTGATCCCTGCGATCTCGTCTGCATTCCTTAGCACATGTAAGGGCCAAGTATCTATGAAATAAAACTTAGAAGACTTAATTGAAATCTATAAAATAGTTTTTCGGTGATGCGCGTTTTAGATATGTTAAATATATATATATAGGTAATTAAATTATATGTATATACGATATCTCTGACAGTAGACGTCTATCGTATTATTTATGTATATTATTTATTATAAATGCTCATCTCATATGACCTTCATACGCGAACGTATAAATCAAGTCAGGAAGTCGAAAGGAACAAAAAGAGTTCTTTTCGCGGGAATTGTCAGAACATGATGTATGAGGATTTAAAATACTGCGTGCGACCATATTAAAGTGAAAGGCGACGAACTTAATTGGCAATGACTGTTAACATTGGCTCGTCTCCAGAATTGTTTAAGGGATATCATGATGGAAAATATGAAATTTCAGGTACGATGACTTATGTATGTACATATATCATTGTCATTCTCGACCCTTCTATCTTTTCACTGTTGGTCAAAATTCCTTTCAAACTGCCCTGGGGAAGGCATTATAATCGTCAACCCTTCTATCGTTACACTATTGGACATAGGTCTGTTATGAATCAGTGAAGGGTTAAGGCCGTAATCTATGCGTTATATTTAGATTAAAAATAAAAGCAAATTCTAATGACATTGACTTTCTATTAGGCGAACCGTCTCTATTTTCCCAGAAACTCGTTCTCCACAGAGTTATATAAAACTTTGAGAGCGAATAAGCTATGATAATATCATGGTTTTTCATGCAAAGCTGATTAATATAGATGGCATAGGAAAGGTTAACAAGAGTGTTATATAGACCGTATGTTTGCCACCTTCTTGAACTTGTTGGACTTTCATATAATATTATTCATTAAAAAAAAATAGAAAATTAAAAAAAATCCAGTTTGTTATGTAAAAACACTATCATTTGAGATACTGTGAACTCCAGGAAACATTTAACGAAAAACTATTTATTTATGTTTATTAACTGTTTGTTTATTTAACATTTTCTTCGCGAGCGCATCCGCAAGCAACGACTAGTACCTATCTTATGAAATTTAAAAAAAGAACCTCACGATCCATAGACAATTTAGAGTGAAAAATGAGTTAGCCCTTGGAAACATAAATAAAATCCGAACTGACGGTTAAATAGTTCCATGTAGAAATATACACGTACTTACATATCAAGTTTATATTTTTTTCTTAGAACGACACGTCGCTTTTGATGTGGCTGCCAAATTTAGTCATTTATAAAAAAAACTTTAGCACTTAAATAGATTTCGCTTCACCTGACTTCTTGTAAATATGACCTGGCCTCTGTTAGCTCTGGATAAAGTCGTTTTATTCTTCTTTAGTTGCCAAAACAACATTATAATAAAAAACCATGTATATAATACAAAACAAGCACGAGAAAACAATGTCAGAACAATATGCTGTGTTATGGTTAGCAATTAAATTTTTTATTTGAAAAATTTTAAAAACAAAGTATCGTCCAATAAATTACACATTTTGGTATTATTTAAAGATTAAGTCCATTACGCGTTGCACTTGAAATAAAAAAAATATGTCTCTTCGTTATTGTTTTAAATTTGTATTCCATTTCATATGTTAACTATCTAATTTGATCTGTACATCGAAAAACAAAATTTACAAGGAAAATGTGTCTGTTACATGGTACGAGAGCGGAAATTCCTGCAGGCGATTCTATATGTATGAATAATACTTTAAAATAAATTGTGCATGGTAGGTAACTTTCGTTGCAAGATAACAGGATATTTTAAATTTTAGCTCTAAAGGAACAAAATTAGTTTAAACAGAGTTTAAAAATATTTAATAAAGTATATATCTAAGTATTTATTTTATTACTCGTGCTATTATTCCCAAATTACAATCGATTGTATTTGCATTGTTTGCTTACTTTTACAATATTGCATAATAAGGGTATAAAACGGATAAAAATTCACCAGCGTAATTAGTGAAAAGCAAAGTCATGAAGATGTGGAAGAAACCCATCAGATCTGTAAGGTTAGATCTATTCTACACTCTACGTTCTCTGCCTACCCTTACCGAGAATCGCGTATTAATATAATAACATCTGGTGTTTAACTTAGGACTTTTCGAAGCAAGAATGAACAGGCTCAAAGTAAGTCTGGCCCACCTTGGCTCATCTTGGAATTAAACTACTGCGAACTGTACTTTCCGATGGGTAAGTCAGAAGTCTCCGAAAGCGGCGCACGTACATATATAAAGAGAGTGATGAAATTAGAAGAAGCATGTCAGATCTGTAAAGATTGATATATTTGGAACTTTATCCTTGCTGCCTAAGTTGCAAAGGACCTGGCGAGACGGTAAAATAATAATGTTACTTTCCGCGAAGCAAAATATATTCATACTTTTTATGCTATACACTTGTAGCTGATCGGAAAACCATGTTACTTACCATAAAGCAGAATAATGACAAGTCATTAAAACTGCGGCCTGCGCGCCGGTACTGGAAACTGTGCCGCAATTGACGTCACATCGTTTCTGGGCCAGCCTGAAATAGCGCAGCGCGGGAAGACGGCGGGTGTAACTTAAATTATTGTTTTATTAGAATACTAATTAACTTACGTATACTATTTCCTGCTTGTAATAAAAAAAGATTAATTATTAGGACTTTTTACTTTTATCTATTGTATGTTACGCTATGTTAGGTTAGGTTAGATTTGTTCAACTCTGCCCTAGTGGGAATTGAGCGTAACTGAGTTTTGTTGAGGCTGATTACAGCGCCATCCACACCAACGATATCCACATTGTCCAGTAAAGAATTAATTTTTCTTAGCAACAGTACAAAAATAATGCATATTATATGGCATAATATACTATAGTTGTAAAAATATAATGAACGTGCTGTAACCCTAATTTTATTACACGTGATTTTCGTAGACAACTAAACTTAATTGAAAAAAATATATATTGTCACGCCAGGTCCCTTAGAAGGCAGGCAGAAAGCAACGAATGTCAAAATATCTCTATCGTTTCACGCCTGAAATACTTCTTTTACTTTCTCCTCTCTCTGTACACGAAAGCCGGCTTCGAAGCTTTCTGACTTTATCTAGAAATCTGACAAATTCTGATGTTATTATTTGATATTTACCATGTATTGTCTACTAGGACATTATTACTTACGGTACTGATAAATTTACACTTTTGGGGAGTTCTAAATTAAATCCTCGCGCGCACCTCATCCTTCACGAAATCTTTTACGTTTTAACATGAAATATCATTTGCTGCATTGGTGAAGGAAAACCTCAAGAGGACAGCTACACGTCTCAGAGCTCTTGATTATGAACTGTAAGGCGTGTTGGGTCTGCCTGTCCTCTCATATCTAGCAGGCCAGACTTGCCCTAACCCTTCTTAGTCTTGAAGAAGTCCCGTTTTTACCAGTGGAATAATAAATAACTTATTCACTCGCTCCTTGACAGCGTTGAATCTGGAGAAGTGTGGTAATTCCTGACGTTTTTCACAACGATATCTCTAAGAACTTGGCACATCGGAAATAAAACGTCGCAAGATGAAACTCGAGAGCCTTCAGCCGTGACATTGGCCCGTCAGTCCGCGTGTCAAGGCGTGATTGATGGTAACACTACTCGCTCTTGGCGGAACTGTCCGAGCATATCACGTGAATATAATAATGATAAATAGCTGTATTTCAAACGACTAAATTTATAAATTTTCACTAAGAACCTCTTATTTTCCTTCATCAACACCATTTGACATTGAAACTTTGAAACGAGGAAAATAAGACGCAGAGAAATGATTTATCGCCTGGACTTTTGTTTGACCGTTTGATTTTAACTCGCTGAGATTCCAAAAAAATAAAAATTTCAAGTAGTAATAAGCCAAATAAGAACTAAACGAACTACCAAGTAATTGCCATCAAAAGATATAAAACCATAAACCGTAAACTCTATGCCTCAGAAACCGCAGTGTGAATACGAAGAGAGTGATGAAAATAGAAGTAGGTGCGTCCGGTCTGCAAGGATAAATTTATTTGGTACTCGGTCTTCTCTGCCTACCTCAAGTATCTGTCCTGTCGTCGTGATAATAAATAATATTGATACGTATAGTATATTAATGAATCATTGAGCAACACGAATTGTCAATGAATATTTTAGAAAGTAATCAAAGACAATGAATCTGATTCATTTGTCACATGTAATTCGTATTTACGTTTTTGCTTTTTAATTGTTAACTGTATTGAATGTCAAATAAGGGTCAACGCTGGCTTTTTTTTTGGACCCTCTTACATACTGGCACATAATAAAATATTACCGTGATGTAGCCTGATGATGCGAATATTAATATCCTTAGAATATATTAAAATCCTTGTGGAATATAGCATTTACAGTTGATGTGGTTTTAATTAATTTAATTAAGTTTGAATTTAATTAAGATTATGAGAGTTAAAATTTATAAAGAGAAGTAATGAAAAAAGCTAAACCATTTATGTATATCATGTACTTATATAATTAAAATAAAACATTAGTTGCTTAGTCTCATACTGTTAATCAGACATACAATAGTCTGTAGCCCCAATTTTAATTTAAAAAAAAATAGCATAACCATAGACAATTCTAGATTAAGGTAGCCCTACTTTTTGACATAGAAATCTCAATGAAATTAAATTTAAAGAATATTAAAAGTTAATGAATCGCACCAATCAAATCACACGATCAATCAAATTTCGACCACTGCTCGACTAATATTTTCTCTCGATCGATCGTATGTATAAAATAGGCGGAAACAAAATCCACGTGCATAATAAAGCAGGGAAAATAAAGTAATTTAAAAAATTTGTTCGATAATTTAAACATAGGTGGAGCAGATTGAAGTTATCCAAACACGGGGCCCGACGGCTCGGCCCGCGCTCCACTCCACTCTACATAAACATTGAACAGAAAACATTTTAAGCTCAAACACTTCAACAATGTACATTTTCTATCAAAACATTAATAGGTGGTCTGTACTATTTATGTCTAACCGTAATCGTAATGGACACGAGACCGCAAAAATTTCAATTACATCATTTAGCCACTAGACGTACGATAACAATGACAGCCGAGTGGTGTATAATTCCGCATATCACTCCAGTATCCGGGACTCGAACTTGGTTAACAAATATGAACAAACAAACAGTTTGAACAAAAAATTCTCGGATAAAAGTAGATATAGAAAAGACAAAAATGTAACTTCACGACCGTAATCCCCGAAGGGGTAGGCAGAGCAGTGAAGTACACTCCAACGGTTCACCAGTTACGAAAAAAATAAGTAGAAACATCTAATTTAAAATCATAGAGAACCCTATTGAAAATTTATATGTATAAATATATTAGTTAAAAAACTGAATAATGTAAATAATTCGCGTAACAACTTCAGCTTTCGAACGGATTTTATTAAAATTAAGATCATTACACAAATATTTGTCCTGGTTGAAATCGCACTTATCGTACTACCCCAGGTGATCAGTTATGCTAATTAATAGTTGGGTCAACAAGTCAGCAATTATTATACAAAATTAGACATATTTTACCCCCAACTTTCTATTGCCATTTGTAATATTAAAATTTATTTAAAGTCGTTTATCTAAAAAATATATCTATACATTATCTTACACATATCTAAATTCACAAATAAATACAGCAATCAATATAGTGCCTATTATGACAATAATTTATATATTTTATTACAAACGCAACCCCAAAACAACAGTAATTAGTGCATCTCAATAGATTTTAGCCCCTGCATAAGTAAATAATGTATCCCCATATACCGAACCATGTACTAACCCCGCTCCCTCTCCCAGGGAGTCCTGGATCGACTCCTCGCTGGACGTGCCGGCCGAACTCCTTGACACTTCCGCCGCCAAGCACAAAATAGCCGTACGACCGAAGAAAAACCACCCGAAGAAGAAGACCATAAAGAACAATGCAGAAAGGTAGGTGTCAAACCCTTAGATGTTTCGTAATTGGTTTGAATGCAATTAATTGAATAAACCATGCTAATTATTTATGTTAATACTTAGTGGGACAAGGTACATCAAATCCTATCCACTTTTGCTTTCTATTTTATCCACGAGTCCTATATTACACGTGTCTGGACACACAAACACCTTATTAGGGTGTTCCACTCCTTGATGGTTCCGGATGGAAAACGTGGTTTTAAAACGTTTTGTTCTGACAATAGAGATACGGACGGGGAGAGAAATCGAGAGAGATCTCGCAACTGCGTTTCTCCTACAATCTCCTCCTGTAGCCTAATAATGAGGTACAGAAGAGTTTGTAGCGAAAGCAAACAAAAACCAAACACTTGCTCGTCACAGTAACTTAAGACCAAAATTATCGCGAATAGAAAGATTTATTCTAGTCAATCTCACTGTAGAGAGCTTTTAAAGGGAAATCATACTAGGTATATTCTTTGTTTATTTGTTCATCGGTTACACCCCAGATAGAAATGAGCACCTTACTATCTACTAATTTGTAAAAGAAAACCTAAAGGATGACGTTGAACGTCCTCAGATCGTAAGCGTAATTTGCCACAATTATTCATGCAAATCCATATATTATACTCTAATTGTATTAAAGACATCCACATGGGTCATCAGCAAGTAATTAATTGTCGCTGAAGCCGTTACTGTGCTATTAACGTGGCAATACCCTTGGACATGTGCCCTAAGTACTGCGCTTTGATTCGACCAGGTGACGTTAATTTTAACCATGATTTGTTAGCGACTAATGGAGTATTCCATGATGATATGAAAGGAAATTGGAAAGGTTAAAACTTTTAGATATTGATTTTTGTGATGTGTGGGTACTGCGTAACGAAAACGTAATGGAATACAACCTACTTAACGCAACAGTGTTCAGTGGTGTAATTCTTTTAACTCTTCTTAAAACTAGTATAAGGAGAATTTTCAATTCGAAATTATATTTAACTTCAGAAAAATTTGTCAAGATTTTTTAACAAAATGGCAAAATATTGGTAATATTCAAGATAGGTCTCACACCATGAACATTTGAGCAAAAATTTAAGCCACAAAATATGGTTCAGGAAAGACTGTTTATTAGAATTTCTGTATTGTCCAATATTACATCATGAGCAACTTATATAGCTCATGCCATTGGTAGACATACTGAGGCAGGTAGAATCTTTGGGCACCTTTAGGAATAAGTAGAATCTTTGGGTACCTTTAGGAATAGGTAGAATCTATTCTTCCCTATTAGATGCCCTCGTAAGTACATTCATAATGGTGTACAAATATTTTTTGCTGTTCTGTTAATTTAACTAGTCACTTGACAAACGCTCGTCCGTGCCAAACACTGGGTATTATTACCCATTGCTGTTAGTCTGCGAATTGCGTAACTAGACAAAATATATCGCTTTTTAGGTGACCCCGATATCGAAAATTGCAAAGTTTTAGTCGTTTGTGTGTCTCCATTTAAATATAGTGCCGCCCCGCGACGCTGGCTCCCGTTTACATATTTAGCGCTAATTACTTTTGGACGTTGCCGTGGAACAGAAATTTCCGTTTGTTATGACAGTTAACAGTTAGCGAGTGAATAGAAATTACCTACAAACATTTTGCCAATATTAATTCTTGTCCGTTCAATGGTTGCAGATGCAGAAAGGCACAAGTAATATTTAGGTATTATTATCTGTAATAAATCAATTGTGCAATCCTGTATCGTTGTGATCATCATTTCCACCACCATCATCATGATCACCTTCAATATAGATAGTACCTACTCTGCAAACCCCGACAAATAAAACGTGTGTGGCGTGATCTTTATTCATTCGTAACAGACGTAGCATCACGCCAAGTGAAGAATATAACACCTACACTCTCACGTTTCACCATTTAACTTTCCATCACACTATGGAGTAGGGAGTGAAACTATTGCGACACACAGGCACAAATCGACTCCGAGCTACTACCAGACATTTCAAGTCAAGAACCCAGGATCTCTCGCTCAGCAGTTGCGCCTGGAACCTATCTTTATTCATAACAATACTATATTAGATTGGTCGTCCGTGTGATTACATGCAATTGTTGCCATCAATAATAAAACCAATAAAGTGCCAAACGATTGTAATAAGAACAGATTGTCACAACTAATTTCAAATTAATTGACGAGTGAATTGTAAGCCTTTTGTGTGTCAATTTCAATTATGTATCTAGTTCAGACAATATTAAGTGTTATGTGCTTTTTATGACTATTGTAATCATTATTGATGTTCATTAAAATTAAAGAAACATTATTTCTTTATTTGAACGAACGTTCTAAATATTTCGCACGTTCATTCAAATAAATAAATAACGTTTATAAAAAAATATAACGATAATTTTAATAAACGTCCCTTTTTGAATGAACACGCGATGGATTTTACGTTCATTTAACATGCTCTTTTAACACAGTCTGTATGGATATTGTAAACAGCCGTTGCTGAGATAGCAGACCAATATAGAGATAATACTATAAAATATAAAATAGAGCTTCAAACATAGAGACGGCGCTATAAAATATAGAGTAATAACGCCTAGAAATGATTTCCTTTAGACGTGAAAATATTGATACATGAAATGCCTCTCAGCGAACTCGGCCAAGTGTAGGTTACCAGTGCTTCCTGTGAAATCGTTTTTATTCTGTGTAATATATTACGAAATTCGTATATAACCCAGATCTTGGAAATACATACAAACGGGTCGATAAAATAGTGTCAAATATTTTTAGGTCTGCTTTCATAAGAGCCAATAAAATATTTCTTTCACTGCAAAGTTTGATCATTGTCCACTTGTTTCAGTATGTCTAACAAATTCTAAATTCAAAATTGTTTCTCTCCTTTTATCGTATCCTTAGGTAGGTTACCTAAACGCCAAAATGACGCTGTTGTACGATTATTTTTAGTCAACGGTCTAGAATTCAGCCCCTCCGTTCCGGATGTCCTGACTTTAAATCCTTGCGTATATCTCTACAAAAATATGCATGTAAAGTTTTATTATTACGCTCAGATCCAGACTCCAAGCTACTACCAAAAGTTACTTCTAAAAATGTCCCAATATATTGAAAATTTACCTCACAGGAAGAGATAGCTGTAAACAACAAAGCTTTGACTAACGATATCGGCATTTTTTAATGCAAGGAGAACAATCAAGAACATGACAAATACATTGTTCTTACGGCCTGACGCAACATGAGTCTAAGATTGCTTGCTCTTTCACAAACGATTAAGGAACTTGCAACTCAAACCCGTTATCATCGTATTATTCATGGACCTTGTGGGTTCAGGAAGTTCAGGTGGGAAATCGGACGGTCCAGAAACCAGAAGACCTCTGTTCGAATCCAGATGTCTCCGCTCCGATTATTATTTTTCCCCCTTTTTAAGTTCCTTCTTTTGTTAGAAATACTATTATTGGGGAGCCCTTTAGCAACGCATCTGATTCGTATCTAAAAAAAATCAAAAAAATACCGAGCTAAGCTCCGTCATCCAGGTACTTAAGTCATAATGAATGGTATAATCGTCATTAAATTCTTCAACTCTAATTATTCGATGTTGAATTGAGATCTGTTCTCCGAACGAGAAATGTGAAACCATAGACCAAAACGCTAGGCAAATATTTGTAAAGTTTTCTGGAGGTCTCTAAGATATATTACTCACTTAAATTTTTTTATTTTAAATCCTAAAATCGCACATAATTTTGTAAAGTCAGGGTTAGATGCCGAAATTTGAACCCGTTAAATGTGACTTAAAATTTTGTATCGATGATATATCATTGCGCCCAATAAACTATATTTATTGTTGGATAACTAATCCGAAACTTGATAGCGCAAAATTTGTAATATCAAAGATAATGACTGGCATCAAACGTGTCTATTCTGATTAAAAAAATCAAGAAAATGAACCGAGTAATTTACGAATGGTACATTCAGAATAAACGAGCGCACCCATTCATTTCATGTAACATCGCTAATTTATCTTTCCGACAAATTCTTGATTCTATTCGATTAGATATTACCAAGAACTGGTTCAGATGAAAATTGTTTTTCTAGATATCGGAGAAACAAGGACACCCGTGGGTTTGATGATACGTTGGAAGTGCTTCGGACACGCCGCTAGATATTTTATTGCTCAAAAAAGTGGGATACTTTGTCAATAATGACGTGCATTGAGAGCGAATGTATCGTAGTATTTTCGAGTAGAAATACGAATACGTGTATTATAGGTAAACATTGTTTAAAATGTTCCTTTAATTTGACCTGGAAATATATGATTTTTAAATTAATTGGACATTTTACATCCTCCTCCTTATTTTATGCGGATTCATATTACATATTCGCGGACTTTAATGGTACATAAAATAATAGCCATAAAACATATGTATGTATGTATCATTGGACTTTTAAATTAAGGAACAATTTAACATCAACATTTATGCCATAATTTCAATTTTATAGGAACTCACAAAATTTTATTTGGATGGATTGGCAGTCTGATTTGTAAAGAAATCTCTCATAGTCTTATTGTCTTGCAGTTGATTTCGATATCCACCTTAGGATCTTCAGTTCCCTTTTCGTCTACCATTGCCTAATACGTTTCATAATTTCCCGACCGCTTTTAGTGAACTCATTATAACGGGTAAATCTCTAAGAAATATGGTCTTCATACAGATACACAGGGGTATATCGATTTGAAAAGCTGGCACTTGAAGTCCAGAATCTTATCATTTGTCAATATGGATAAATTGCTAATTGTTGTAGTTAAGGAATGGGAAAGACTATTACAGCTGACATAGATAGCATCAATTACATGATTTCCACTCAGATAAAAACTGTAAGGAAAAATGTGGAAGAAAAGTGATTTTATTTTTTAAATGTGTTTCTTATATAAATAATTCAAAGATAGGTAATGCGTAAACATAAAAGCATTAAAAACTGAATGAATGTGCCCTTTACACGAAAAGGAACATTTGTCTAATAAATTCCATACTCATTCGCACACGTGAAAAGTATATTTTGTTTGGTGAAATTCATTCAGCCGAGTTGTCTATTTTAAACTAACGAAACGTACTTTTAATTTGAATTGATGTCATTAGCACGTAAAAAAACCGTACAAATTTTTTCGTTGGCAAATTATTTTGCGCTATTTGTTCCCGCTATAATTATCGCGGCCATTTTTATTTATCAATGTCACAATTGATTAGTTCATCGGCCGTAAGATTGTACGATCCGTATCGGCTTATTTTTATTGTTCTCACTACTATTTTGAACTGAAAAAACTGGAGCTCCATTTCTAACAATTTCCACAAGGTTGAAAATAAAAAATGACAAGTCAACTTACGCTGGTCGCTGATTGGTATGAACGTTGTTTATAAATAGTTTCTCTGCCCACTTCTAGTAGTATTCAAACCAGAGAGTATAAAAAATGTATAGAATGCGCAAAGTACGAAATATTTTTTGAACTACGATTTTCAGCTTGCTGACTTGACTGTCTCCTTTGTGGATTGAAAACGTGTACGCTGATCGAAATGTGTAGGGCTCGCTCCCTAGTCGGGTACTATCTAATTTATCTAAATTAGAATTCCTAGTAGTAGCTCGGCTATTTTCCCGCCATGTGGCCGTATACTCAACCCGTATTCCATAGAAAGACCTAGAATTTAGCAAGTAGATCGTGGGGGTTCACTACACTGTTCTGGATATCCTTTCGGGAAATATAGAGGTGAAGCTAAAAAAATCATTCAACTGACTCTGTATACACATATTTTGACATTTTGAATGACAGTGAACTACTCGAATGTAATATATAAAAAAATCTTTACAATCAATATTAATATATACTATTTGGGAAGGAAACAATATTAAGAAACGATTAGTGCAGAAATGAGCAAAATTTCAATTTAAAAATCAAAACAAATGTACATAATTTGAAGCTTTAGAGTTCGAACACTGATACTCCAGTAATTACAGAAATAACGCCATAGTTCCAACATAACATTACTTTTATTTTTTGTTGCAATAAACAAAAAACAATGCGCAATTGACATTTGTTTCTGACCAAAGAAAATTTGAATATCGAATATCCGGCGTATACATAGCGTCTTTTATTTTTAAGCGTCTAATTATCGAAGGTGGCGCTCAGTTTCACACCGAAGTCTCTCGAAGCTACTTCAGCGTGCCTCTTGCCATTTTGACTGGCCCAGTTATCGTTAGCTCTAATTTGGGATGTCTAAATCTTATGCCAATTTACACTGCAGCATCCGTCATTCTTCGCCTCGTCGCTTACAATTTCTGAACTAATTGTTTTTAAAAGCCGTTCAGTCGATCGTGTGTAGTTTTGCTAATATTTCACTAATTGTGATTATTGGTCTGTTAGTTTTATTGTTAATGATCATGATGATGAGTGGGGGGTTGTTAATTTGACTTCCATCGCGTTTGTGTTATGAGCATGAGTACATACACAGTATATACACTCATGCATGCATAATCACACACATGTTTGTTTGTGTGTGTAAATAATTGAGTAAATAACGATAATTTTATGAAAGAACATGAAATACTGCAGTTTGTTTTGAAATAAAAGTAGATACTATGAAAAAGTGTAATTTAATTATTCGATTAAAATTAATATAATTTATTTAAATTCACGTTAAACGTATTCTTAACGGCTTCAAAGTTTTAAAAATGTTATTGCCGTTTTAGTGGCGATGTTCTACATATTTTGAATATAAATATTATGCTAGTATCATTATTATATTTTTTATTATTATTGTATCGTCATATTAGGTTCCTTAAAGGGTAGGCAGAGCGCAACGATTCCTAAATATCTTGATCCTTGCAAACCGGATACGTTTCAACCCTAACCCGTTTCTTTATCCACGCCCGGCCACCGATTTTGGGGTCTGGTAAAGAAAGCGGAGAGCCCCATCGGCATCTGCATGCAATAATATTAGCAATATATTTGGTCTAAATTCATCATCATCAGCCATTTTAGCCGCTATTGGATACATAACTATTCCCAAAAAGAAAGTTATGAAAATGTTTAAGGTCACGTAGAGTTTTAAGTAGCAAGTGCGTGTATTCTTACATCCGATGACTGATACGTGGGTTTTTCTACGTTGTTACGAGACTATTATAGTTTTTACTTCAAGGAGAAAGGCCTTTGCCCTGCAGTTAAAGTGTAATAATAGATTATAACGTTTTCAGTACACGACAACGTAATGAGTTTTGCGAGGTCAGTTATATCGAAGTGTTTTAGAAGTATATAGGTATATCGGAATGTATACATGTTCAAACACACATGCATACACGTTCGCGCACACGCACGCACACATATATAAATTTCATATTTATTTATAAAAATTAGTATAACATGTTTATAGAAACCACGTAACTGATAAACTACATACATAATTACTAATTCCTGTTATTGTTCCTCTGTTGGATACAGATATTTTCTAAGAATGCCATTAGTCTGCTGTGCCAGCCAATTTAGAGAACATTATGCAGAGCTCCAAAGTAGGTATACCTAACCCCTCTCGACGTTTTCCTTCACTGTTGCCGCAAGTTAAATTTCAGATATATACAATAAATTGTTTTACTCTCTCAGAGGCTGAATAATCGAATCGTTGTTCGCCTAGGCCATAAAAGGATCCTATACTATGTAAATTGTTTAATTGTAATATCGCCAGTTACGAATCTGAATTTATTAACTTTTATTAGGTCCACGAAAGCTTGATATACGAGTTCTATACAACATGCATTCAAAAAATTACGGTTAATCGAATTACATACATCGAGCCTTTCAATGTAGTCGTCAGAATGATTCCAAAATAACTCAGATATAAAATTCATATATGTACCTATATTAAAATATTGGACCCATCGCCCGAGATCATTTCATCACGTGTCATCTTCAGGATTGGCTGTCCGTTGGACAAAGTCGCGTCAGAGCGGTTGGCTGGCCCAGATCCGGCACTCCAGTTAGAGTTCATGGCACAGGGTTACCCAAACATCCGGCCCAGAAACGGAGCGTTACATCTCACGCTACTACTGTAAAATCGCCATGAGGATATTGGATTAAACACCTTAAAACTCTAAATATACGTATTTCATAACTTTCGTACTGTTAATTTTAAGACAAGAGAACAGAAAGTTATCACATATTAAGCGGCTACATATTAATTTTTGCAATGATTATTGGATTAATTTGATTTTGTGAACGGTAGTAAGTACTTATTTAAGTGAAGTACCAAATTAATTGTAATGGAAACACTACAGAAATTTGAAAAGTAGCAATGAAGTATAGCACAGATTACAGTGTGACTTGTACTATATTTTGACTTTCGAACGACATAACTTTTACATATCACTGTTTTACTTACTTTTCTATTTTTTATTCTGTATTTGAGTTGACAATGAAATTTTTTTTAAGGAAATAGATTAAAACCAACTTTGACTTTTTAATAATGAGAAAAGAACGATGCACAACAGTGGATTGATTAAAGGGTTTTTAATATAATCATGACATAAGACATTCAAGTACAGTTGAAATGAGGTGGGTTTTGAAACCGACAAAATTCTCGATGAATTTGTACTCTACGCCTCTATTTATTCAATTAAACAATAAACACATGTTTTAATAAAAAAAAATGTTTTTAGTAATGTCTAAAACACGCTTTCTGTTCCCGCCAAATGTCAAATCGACAAAAACAAAAACACATTTGCGCGCCCATGTAGAGCACGAACATAATTAAAACAATGTTCGCGCTGGCAACACTGTTATTTGTGTTTCATTTCTCCATATAATATGGATAGGATTGTCAATTCCATCATTTAAGTCCGTTCGAAAGCGAAATTATCACTCCACAGAATATTGAATAATTGCAACAAGTTGTTTGTGTTAAAATTACAACATGATTAAAATATAAATATCGTAGGTAACTAATTGTATAAAGGTTATATCCAAGACCATGGACACAATTAATGTAAGACGACAAAATCAATTTGAAAGTCTACTATTACCAAAAAAAGTTTTACATACTTATTTATGGCAAACAATAAAATAGTGGACTGTCTCGTTTGTAGAGTGGTAGCAAGCGCGACTGTCGATCGGGAGGTCCTGGGTTCAAATCCCGGGTCGGGTACTATTGGATTATTCTAAATTAGTATTACCAATAGTGACTCGGAGTTTGGATCTGTG
>DWME01000209.1:0-39872 GCA_018244795.1 Parelbella ahira ahira | reverse complement strand
AACTAAAAGAAACCAGACTTTTTTAGAAATATGTATCATCTCACACATATACAGAATATAAAACTTTAATCAAGAAAGCAAATTACATACACTGTAAAGATAATAACATGATACATCATGGCTCTACGGAATGTTACATTATATGCAAAGGAGATATTTTTGTCAGGTTTGTATGTATGTGTTGTAAAAATAATTGTAATGTCACATGTATTTACGTTTGCAAGGATAAACAATTTCGAACATGACATTACGAAAATCGTATGTTTTTAACGCTTTTAGTTCTGTATTGTGACGCTTTAAATTGCGTGCTAGGTTAAACAACACTGACATGTGTTCATGAGAATAATGGCATAGTTACATAAACTCTTTTATACTTTGTACAGCACCATTACACTATTGTTCCAAAAACGTTAAAAAAAGGAACATCACGCCTGTTTCTTTTTCATAAACCATATTCGAACCGGCCACGTGACAGAACTATTTAATTCTAAAACGTTTCTTTGTCATATCCAGCGTTATCTTTACAGCTTACTCTTAGCACAAAGCATATTAACCTTACATATTCAATAAACCGCTAACAAGAGTAAAATATTTTACATAAATCACGTCATCGCGTCTCATCTCAAAGCTCATCAAAACTTTGACGCATGCTGCGAAATGTTAATATTTTAACAATACTATTTGATGAACGATATGTTAAACACAAAGATATTCAATCATTCATTCGTTCGACACACAATGGCTATTAATAAGCGCTTGTCGCATCACTTACGTTGTCATATGGTACACAACAATAGCTCAGAATATCGTTCAGTTAATCCGTTCCCGCGCGAGTTGATAGATGCGTTCACGCTTGACCAACGACGAGTTAAGATATGTAATTGAGTAGATGTGCTTTTGCATAATATGTCCTTGTTTTATCGGGAACTGTGATTGAATGAAAATGATGTAAAACATATATGCTCTTTTATTTTTAGTTTAGCAAACAAGCATACAGGCCTTGTGATGGTAAGTCGTCAGCATTACCTACGGAGATTTATAACAAACGACGAGTGGCCAATGCTTTACCGACTTTGTAAGAGAATATTCTCAACTAGGAATATCTTGAGACAATATACACAATATATCTTGTAGTTTACGCATGCCTATCTTAGATAGGCATGCGTAAACTACAAGAACTACCATGGTTAGCCATGGTGGAGGGTATTTGAGCCGCTTAATAGCGGGGTAAATATTCGATGATTCTTATTCGAAGACTTTAAAAGTTAGTTCATGTATTGATTACCCAGTTAACATTTCCTCTACATAGAGCATGAAACCTAAATATTGAATTGAAAACCAGTACAGCATTTTTACAAAAACGTCCAGGCTAGATCTGATTTGGACATTAAGGAATCTATAATGATTTCTTCCCATCGAAAAAGATAAAGAAAAATAGAGGTTAGCTCACACCTAGCTTTACTTTTTGAGTCAGTAGCTTCTACGAGTTTCTGAACTAGGTCCAGATACAGGACGAAGTTGCCCTGTGACCTCGTACGTTAAAGTTACCTTTGACGAATAAACCGTCTCAGGCGGACGGAAGTTGCTGATTTTCTATATTAGATCTAACTGTTTCCGCTGCGTTGTTACTTCCTGTTTTGCATTGAATATTTTAGAATTCACCTACCACTTTAACCTGAAATCTTTCATTCTGAAAGAAGAACGGTGTCCAACAGTGGCACAATAAAGGGTATGAATAAAACATCAATTTGGTATACATTGTAGTTACAGTTTTACTGCCTCATTGATCGAGCAGTTGCAAACTCATCTGGTGCATCGAAAGTTCTGGGATTCGTCACACAGATCGGGCAAAGTAATAATGTGTTTTTCTATTAATATTTAGTCCGATCCGAAACATATCCAAGTAGTTTAATATAGTCAACCAGTTTAATATTAAATAAATATAAATAAGAATACCTATATGTGTAACAAAGCAAACTAATTTGCACATTGTACTTTCCAAAAAAAATTGCGAGTTTAGGTCACCCTCAAGTCCAAGTATTCCTTGGGGCCTGTGTCAATCAGTTCTACTATCAGCGTCTTTCCCTATCCAATTACCTTTCTAATAGCTATCAGCATCGTGTAACCACGCAGACCTATGTTGATAAAGCCATTGTAAACATCAACACTCGCGTACAATGAGCCCCGAAAGTCGATAAACAGATAACAAAACTTAACATTGCGTCTATAATTCCCAAAGGAGTACCTACACTGTAACATAGGCCATTCCCTTGTCACCATAATTATTTTTACGTCTCATCATAGAATGGTGTGGTGTGGTGGTGTACCTACTGCCTTACAACGGACACTTTTTCAGACTCTGAGTCACTACTAGTATAACTAGGAATAAATTCTAAATTAGAAAAATCGAATAGTAACCGATTTAGGATTCCAACCTAGAAACCGTCGATCAGCAGACGCGCGGAAACCAGTTGACTATGGAGGCAGTCTCGTAGACACCTTACACATATAAAAGTAAATGAAATGGTTATAATTATTTAATAATAAAACCTAACAACACCTAAACGTTACTTCCATTCGCAAAAAATTCAAGTTATTTTGAAATCACGCCTAAAGAATATTAATTATAGTAGAATTAACCTTCTATATACATATATTATTATGCCTACATATCATTCAGTGACGTTTGTAAAGTATTTGCTTTCCTGTGGATGTGGATCTGTTCACCGACTTTTGGGGACGACTGTACTTACACCAATATTATATATTGTCACTAGTACTATGAGCATTAAGTGAAACGCATACAAGAAGGGATATGTTCCGAATGGAATGAGATCGACATTCGAGGTGATTGGTTCTGATGAGACAAACTGAGGTTACCAGCGATGATAATAGACGCGCCGCCTGTTCCATGGGACATAAATGATAAAAAGTGGGTCTGCTATACTCCTCTTAGGTTAAATACACGCGTAATGTTCGTCATATTATATTATAATAATACAGAAAAAAGAATTTGAAATAGTAACGTAATCGCGAGAAGGGTTCTTAATATCGATACTGAGGCAGCGGACGCAACATGTGCATGCGATGATAAATTACTTAATAAACTCGTATCGCTGCCAAAATCGGATTCACGTCGACTTTTTTTTTCGTTATACAGCAATAAAAAGACATACGTAAAAAATATCGTGGAAAAAATTCTTGCCTATACGAAGAGAGTGATAAACGTGGAATGGAAGAATGTCAATTCTGTAAGGTTGGAGACATCTGGCGCTAGATGTTCTCTAAATCGTTAGCGACCTAGATCTAACACTAATATCTTGGGAAATCTCCACATACTGTCATCCACATCTCCACATACTGTCATCTGATCTCAAACTATACTGAGCCTGCGCTGTGTCAAACAGACAGCCAATTGACATGCACATGTATTTTTCGTACCCAAAGGTGGTGTTGGTCTCAGAAATATTTGTATCTTGTAGCCATCGAACCTACGACCCCGGCGTTGCCAGTCAGAATAGTGTCAGTCACAAATCACTGAATCAACTGGAGATCAAATATACATACATATATTTGTACAGTGGGAATCGGAGACAATATTATATTATGACGCGCATAGCCGCGGGATAGGCTGAGTTATAAAGAAATATCTCGAAGGGAAATATGCTGATATGGGGTTTTTGAACATTCCTTGGTGACGGAAAAAACATCCGTTATGAATGAGGTAACCATCATTATATAACAAAAAATGAGACACTTCGCCTTTGGCACATCCCGGATAGAAAAAAATTGCTTTCAAACACTTGCTTACACTGCTTGACATAGGCGTCACCAAAGGCGCGTTTTTGCCTATGGTCCCCATGGCGTTCATTCAAGTTGAAGATCGCAGCGTACAGCTTCTCTTAGCGCCCTGATAAGCGATGTAAGCAAGCTGTACCTAAATAACAGAATCAACTGTTTACCAGAGTTTATGCGATGCTCGTAGTATATCGCAGAGTAAAAACACAGGACATTCCTGTTCAGAACAGTTCATATTGTCACTCTAGCCACGATAAACAGCTTATATTTCGTTAAATAACGTCAAGAAAAGGGAATGTATATAATTTATCGCGGAATTTAAAACATATAGTATCAAAATTATTAAAATGTTGAAGACCCGTCACAGGTTTGACTGTTCACAATTACACATTTGAAAGATAAATAAATTTTAATATATATCTATTCTAGATTTGAATGTTTGTATAGATTTGTTTGTCCTGCGACTCGAATTACCACTGATAGTTTGAATAATAGATGATAGGTGTCGCCATATTAGCAACATCTAGAGGGAATTATACGTAATAGAAAATCACGAAACTCGGAGACAGTGCAACGTAGAGTATTATTGTAGTATTAAAAAACAAATGTAATTTCCGTAAACGTAGGGTACAGTGAATAAATAAACTAATCAGTTACATGTAAGGTATTTTATATAAAATCATAGTTAATAGAATGCAGTGAAACATTATTACAGAACGCATGAAGACAAGACGTTTAAAAATCTGGATGAGCCCCACTTAATAGAAAATTTGACATAAGATAGCATTCCCAAATTATTAACTTCACAAAACCAATGACTCAGTTATAGATATTTTTTTAATAATCTATAAAATAATAATAATAAAATTCCACCGCCTCGTTGGTCGAGTGATTGCAAGCGCGTCTGCCGATCGCTAGGTTCTGGGTTCAAATCTCGGGTCGGGTACTCTTGGATTTTTCTAATTTATAATTTTCTAGTCGTGGCTAGAAGTCTGGATCGGTGCCCGGTGTATGGCAATAGGCTTACCACCTATTCCATGGGACGTAAACATAACTAGTGAAACGTGGGAGTGTAAGTACCTACTACACTCTTCTGTCTACTCCTTCGGGGATTACAGGCGTGTTGTTGGGTTTTAATAAAATTCCAGAATAAATTCAGTCGCTAACTTTACGTGGATTTAAAATTACATAGAAAAGCTTTGTACAAAAGCTTATTACGCAACAAAAGGCTATTTTAATGATACAAAGGGCTAGAGATGGCCTTTGCTAAGTTTATCCACTTTTCTCATTATATTAATAATACATTTTGGCTCCATTTTAGCCTCTAACAAGCTAATCCCTAACGTCATGCACTTGCTCAGCTCTGATTAAGCGCTCGATGCATACATTTTCATTAGTTATGCAAATATGACAACGTGCAAATTCTGAGCGCATCTTATGTCATCTTGACTTCTTAAATGTCATCATGACAGATACTGAAATAGATGGCAGACATCACGCGTCAAAAATAATATACTACGCACACACGTTGATACGTTATTAATGGTACATTTGACAAAGTAGTGTAAAATAATAAATTGTAGTTAGTTTTTCATTTTACCCAAATTTATCTCATGAAAAGAAATTTAACTGATCCAACATTTGTTTCTACGACGGATGAAATCCCAAAGAATAAACAAAAAGGATAAACTACTGCCAATTTGAAAACACATACTGTCTCTCTGATATAACGGACATGACGTTTAATTATGTCAATGTGACGTGCATACGTCATTTCATCGAATATGTAATTCAAATTAAATAATATAGGTATAGTATAAGTGATCAGTTTAGTAATTAAACGTAACATCGCGCCTATTATTCCCGAAGTGGTTGGCAAATACGTTTTACGTTACATGGAATAGGCGGTGTCTATTGCCATACACCGGGCCCAGATCAAGATTTCGAATCAGTAAATTTGTTTTGCATATCCTCGAAATTGATCCTTACCACAAACCAATATAAACCCTAATCTTCTCAAAAAAAGTTATCAAAATGGACATGTTATTACTTATGAATGTTCAACGACATCTATTGAGCACTACAGTAAACTTTATATTCTTGTAGAAATAAATTAAAATATATCCGCCCGTCTCCTTAAATCCCCAGATTACAGTTTTATGAGTTCTCAAGCCATAAATCCCGTCGCCCCATACCATTCTGTAAAAAGATTTCATCCGTGGATTTTATACGATAATTTAAATCTTTTAGAGTTAATTTTCATAATGGATATCCTTTGTCCTCATTATGCGAAGTGGTTCGTTATTTTTTTCACAAGGAATGAATGATTATCGCTGGAAGTTAGTAAAATTGGAAAGCTTTCTGCTTACTGTTGGTATTTACGATGTTATTAGTGAAAAAGCTTAAGCTTATCTGCATATTTCCTAACGGCAATAATTTTTTTACATGGTTTTTATAAAAATGTAAGTCATGGTCAAGCTGTGGCTTATAGTATACGCATAGACTATTGATGTCGTTCGTGCATCAGCTCCACTGTCAATCTGCACTGCGGCTGTGGAAGAAACCTGCTTAACAGTAAGAGGTAAAAAGGGCTGCAACCACTCCCACTCTTATTCCGATTCCCTAGTTAAACAGTTACTAAATAACTTATCATTAAAAAGTTCATAATACATACCGAAACTTCCTTCTGTATCTCTAAATCATTACGTAACACAAAGGAAAAATGCTAGACAATATAAGTTAAAAATAATTGATATATCTGTTTCGAAAAACAAAAAGAACCGCGTTCGGTCCTGTAAATAACGTGTTGAAATGGGTTCGTTCATGACAAGCGAGGGTAACGAACAAAACATTCGCGAATGATAAATAACACGAACGAATGAATACTTATTTACTGGTCTAAAAAGAAAATTGTTAAATAGATAAAAATTCTAAGAATTGTATTCACAAATAACATTTTAGACACACACATTCCACGAGTGAGTCAGATATTATTAATATAACAATTAGAGCATATTTGGCGTTGGATAAAATTTTGACAATATTCTGATAGTGAAAGGATTGGGCAATCAGCTTAGATAACTTTTCAATTACACAGAGTGCAACTGCCTTCCGAAGCTTATTTATTAAATAAGTTACCTATAATTGTGTGCTTCGGGTGTGAACCTGAAAAGTAATACATACAATAATAATCGACCCATTTGTCATTCCACTGTTGGAATATGGGTCTCCTCTCATATTGAGAGGGTTAAGGCCGTAGTCTGCCACTCTGGCCAAGTGCGGGTTGGCAGAGAAAAGTAATACATATTTCTCCCTTTCTCTTCCAATAGATCTACCGAAGCCAACCACAAGCCGGATAGTTTCAATCCTGGGTCTCTTCGAGCTGTCGGTTGGGGATTCTCCTCGAGCTGACGGCGCCTCGGAATTGGCTGCAGCGCGGCTGGCTGTCCACCATGTAAACCAACGTACACTGTTACCTGGCTACAAACTGCATCTGATCACGAACGACACTAAGGTATGTAGACAATGTTTTAAGGTATCGTAAATTCAGTCACCTGAATATTTATTATGTAAGTTTAATTTGGTTTTAAGCTCTGAAATAATTTTTGGTATAAATATTTCACAAATGTCTAAAGTTATCGAAAAAATTTGGCCCCCACTTAGCTCAGGTATTTTTGTGGCAAATGTAAGAAGATTATTATATTTTTAGAAACGAATTTTCTTACTAGAGACCAAGCCTGTAAATTTACGTAGGTACTTATTTAATTAATTTATCTAAAGTGCGACCCAGGCGTGGGCGTAGATCGCTTCTTCCACGCGCTCTACACTGAACGCGAATCAAGAATGGTCATGTTGCTGGGCACCGCCTGCTCTGAGGTCACTGAGAGTATCGCCAAGATTGTGCCTTACTGGAACATTGTTCAGGTACTCGTCCACCTTCAATTAATCTTCATTAACATTATTATTCAATTATATTTAACAAGTAAATCGCTTATCTACCAGTTGTGTCCATTGTGTAGGTGATAAGGTGATGGCAAAGTAAGATAAAGAGATTTCTGGTCAGATCTAGATAGGGGATATAATTAATACTGACAGTCACACATAGGTAAGTTGAAGAATTTGAATAGTAGAATGTTGTTCTAAAGATTAACGTCACTGTGTAACAAGTAGACGTCCTATGACATTCAAACACATACTTCTTGAATGGAGTTCGCTGTTCTTTGCATTTGTTGCGTAAGTTGTATCTTTAAAAAGATTAAATATATGATGAAAATATTAAATGAAGATATTAAATGAAAATATTAAATAAAAAACTTTAAATGGAAATAGCAAATATATAATTAATTGTGGGTAAAGCAACGATTGTAGTAATGCAGTAATTCTGACAAAATATCACAAGTTTTCATTAACGTTTCCTAATATACATACATACATATGTACCATACATACATATGTATTAACTCTTGTGTTCTACTTTAACGAGCCTTAGAACGATTGACGATTAACGAATCTTAGAACGATAATTCCACCAACAAAATTCTTGTTGCCGTTGACATTTTGACTTTAAATCGAACGACGCGAAAGTGGAATCCTCACGATCGACGATCAAACAATGTTCAGTGGAGCGGTAACTTTTTGCACGGAATTCGTTAAAAGTTGTAGTTGTAAGTTGCCGTAATTACTGTTCCAACATTGTTCTCGGCTGGAACAAAGGAACAAACAAGAGCATAGCGAACTTCACGGACTTGAAGAATTCCGCCCTTTGTTCTATAATTTACTGTGGACTTCCTGCGGCTATGATGAGAATTAACTAACATTTTTAATAGGGTATGGAAAATACAGCGCAGATTGACGATGAACTGGTATTGCAGACTGTGAAGCAGTAAAACGTGCAAATGCGTTAAAACTAGTAGATTAGTTTGCGCACGATCATTATACGATTTATACGCAATGAAATTGAGAAATAACTTTCTTATGTACTTATTTATGTTTATGATAACGAGAGATCTTTAACTTAAACTTATTTTTACTTCAAATATGACATAACCTGACTTGACTTCACTAAACTATCTTGTATGACATCTCGTTAACCTTAGACTTTATTAACTAACTAGATGCACATACGTAATGTATGTGCGGAAATATTATAATTATCAGTTCTCAAAATACTACTTTAATAGCCGCATTATCGAATCCATCCAATATTAATCAACGGATAATGCAGAAATTGTACTGAATTTCTCGTTACAGCGTTGTCACTGTGATGACCCGATTTTGTGAACCGCGTGACGTAATTTCAGACACAATCGGAATCAATTCATCAACAACAATAATACGCCTCGATCGGTAATGATATTCTGTGTGTGTTGTAGAAAACAACAGCCTCTAAGTACATATGTATATTTACTCTTCTAATTACTGTTGCTAACAATCTGTTTCAAAGTTTGAGTTAAGAATTGTACGTTCTTTATTTAAAATCGAAATGAACTCTTCAGATGTTTGACAAATGTATCCCTTATTTCTTTCAAAATATCTGGCTTAGTCTTAAGAATTAAACAATCCTAATCTAACCCTCATTGGTCATTGTTACTGAAATAGGAAATGACATAAACTCAATTCGGTTAAAATTGGATTCTATCCGCTAGGGAACAAGGAAGCATCTGGGACAGAATCCAATACCGCTCCCATGTAGATATCCAGTACAGAGATTCGAGTGCAATCTGCTTCGTCATGTCTCAAAGCTCTAAAATTCTCCAATAAGTGTTACTGATGGTTAACTGGCAAACAGAAACATCATCGACTGCTTAAATATATCCCAAAGTCAAATTATATACTAATGTAACCAAGAGTCGACCAGAGTTAATTAGCTTGTGCTGTGTAAGGTTATTACTGGGCAGCAATAACCATTAAGTAGCGAGGAGACCGGACCATTACTAATTAATAAATCGAAAAATGATTTTACTTTTTCATTGTTTTATGTAAAGTCTGTAAGTATTCTGAAATGATGACGGCTTGTTCTGAAATGATGTAAGATGTGTTCAAGCATTGTAAATTATGAGGACGATGGACGCAAAAATCTCCAAGCATATTTCGATATAGGTATTTCATTTATGGCACAACACATAGCAAAGTTTCTGCCATATGACTAATGTAATATGACTGGTAGCACAGTTATCATGTTTTGAGAATTCGATTGGTCTGGGATCAGTTCAGCGACGTAATTTGGGAGACAATCAAAATCAATTTCGTGATAACGTTACGGACAGGTATTGTGCAGCAGTAACCAATTAGCCCTGTAACAGTGGAACCGGAAGATAGTCAACGAATAACGGGTCAGCGCTTGTGAAAATTAATTGGAACATCATGTAAAACTGTGAACTTAGATTGAAGTTGAACAGAAGCTGGATAAGACAAAGCAAGGTCAAGGTGCCATGATGCATATGAGACGAGATATCACCTGTCTCTATATGCCCAAAAATGGGCAGATAGAGACAGATGATTATTATGATAATAGTGACGATAATAATGATCTCTGACCTTCAAAATTAGAAAATATTGTAACAAAACTTGTGACCAAAGACATAAATAGTTACCCTCAGTATAAAACGAATCGCATAGTTACATAGAGCACGGTCAAGTTAGAATGGTAGGCTATAATTGTCTAAGGTCAAACAACCAACGAAATCGTCAACTTTCCGTCATAATGTTTCGAAAATCACATACAACTTTATTATTTTAAATTGAAATAAATTGCAGAACTCTGAAACCAAAAACATTTGTTGGTAATTATTGGAAAAAGTGTAACACAATTATCTATGGTATGATTTATTAGTGTACATTCTTTTTTAATACAAACACAATTTCTACAGAATATAACCGACATAAAATAATATTGGTTTGATTAAAAACAATTGGGCGCTAACAAAGATATATTATGTAGATATAAAATAACGAAGTAAAAAGCATTCACGTCAGAAACTAAGGGATGACATCCTTTTTCCCTCGTAATCGATAATAAAGAAACGAGCGGTGAAGGATCAGAAAGTAGGTAGGTACTCTAGATTTCTGATATTCAACCGACAGATCCTCAGAACCGATAAGACACTTGAGTCTTTGAAGGAGTTCGAGATTAACTCCGAATCCAATATCGTGTCCAATTGACCGTAGGCTAAGATTTTACTTCTGAGAACTTTATTTTAATATGATAAAAAAAATTGAGGCTTCCTTTTTCATTGAGAAAAAAGAACATGTCGCACACATTAGGACTAAAAATCTACTTAATCTTCTAATCATTTGTGTATAGACTGGAGGAACTATATTCGAGTATTTACAAGAAGTGATGTTTCATTTTTAAACAAAACCAACCTTTCCGTAACCATCTGTCAACTGGACAGCTAACTGATACTGACTATTCCTACTAATAGTCCTATTCATGTAGTCCTTTCCTATTCATGTAATCCTGTTAACAATCAATAGTGTCAGTAATGGTGTCATAAATGGCGTCCGTAATGGTGTCCGTAATTTTGTTTGTAATGGTGTCAGTAATGGTGTCAGTAATTGTGTCAGTAATGGTGTCAGTAATGGTGTCTGTAACGGTGTTAGTAATGCTGTCAGTAATAACGGACTAACGGACCTAAGTATCCTATTACTGTAGTTCAAGGTAAGTTGCAGTCCAAGACTTGCTTAATTTAATTACTTACAACTGCTGCCTACTACGATGCCACTCGCACAAGAAGTTGTTACCATATATTTTAAACTTTAGTCGTCAATCAAATGATTCATAGTCAAGTGATCAACATGAACACCTCCGATGACAATATCAAATGAACAGGTTTGTGCAACGGTCGCCTGTTCTATGTATGTGTGAGAATATTCCGCAGAATCATACATTACAATGCCCTATACAATTATTATTATTCATGGTCCAAATCCCGTGTAATGTACGCGTTAATCTTTCTGTCGCTAAAATATTCAAAGGGACTATAACTTTACCCTGTCAATCTCGAACAGGACTAAAATTATGCAGACATGTTGCGGCCTTATTTCGTCTTATCCCCATTCCCATGATGTTTTCTATTTGATTATTCATTCACAAGCCCCCCTCTAACACGTCACTCAATTAGATTTGCTGTTAGCTGCTTGTAAAAAAAACATAAAAATATACAAAATTAAATATAATTTCAACGCTAATCTATGCGGAACATGTACCTATATGGGAAAATTAACGAGTATTTTTTAAATACTTTCCAACGTATAATATATATAGATTTTAAAATATCGAAAATCTATTAACGCTTCTACTTACCACTTCAATTCAAGCTGCAAAATACTTATGCAAAATGCACTACAAACGAATTAAGTCAAGCTAACTTATGCTTGGATTTGAATGGATGCAACACTAATTACGGCATCATGAGTTACTCCTGCTTCTTGAAGAGGTAGTCCATCATGCTGCTTCAGTGTGAGTACAATATATTAGATTAATTTGAATACAGAGTAATGGAGCAAAGACATTCCATTGTATGGACTGTCTCTATATACACAATGCCAATATTGGCTTAGCTTAGTGCAACGACTCGTCAAATGGCAGTGTTATGCTCCATTAGTTCTCTGTTGGGACGCATTTCGCCTTACTTAGCGACCGAAATAAAATACAACTTTGACAATTCTAGAGTCGTAGTCGTTCTGGAGTATCCAACAACAAATACACATTTTCATTATGATTATGGGTCGTTAGTTTAAGAATTAAAAATCGTATAATTCTCATGAATCCTCTTATAGTTCTATCTTTGAATAGATGGTCACTCAGATAAATAAATTCATGCCACAGTCTGCCACGCTGGCCAAATGACAAGGACGATTGACCCATAACATGCATCGCAAAATATTACAAGAATGTTGTTAAGGCCTTCCTTTCACCTTTATAACGAACAGTATTATACCTTAAATCAAGCATATGACTTTCTAAGGTCAGAGATGCAGGCCAAGAATTGTACATCAGAACCTGAAATGCGAAGCTGAAATCTAAATAATCTCTCGAATCTGGAGACCAGCTACAGCGAAACTGAATTGATTACACGGCCCAAACTAGCACAAATAAATCAGAAGCAATTAATACGAACGTTCGAAAACTTTGGTGTTAAGCCAAATTGATTGAGGCTTTTAGAATTTATAGAATATCCGGTCTTATACTAACTAATTGCACTAGTGTCCCAGTAGCGATAGAAATTCGATCGTAAGTCATAAAAAATCAGTTTGGGCGTTGTCTATAGGGTTCTAATGTCAAAGACTACGCTTATATAGATCTTTCCTCTGTGCAACAATTTTTACAACATTGACAACAATTATTATTGACATCTTATTGACGTCTCATGCCTGACGTTGACAATGGGAACTTAAATAATAAATGGTTTATCTAATTCAATTTAAGGTATTTGTAATACTTTTTAGCATTCTGCACTCCTTCTTTATATGAACTATAAGTGTGCCAAATTCCATACTCTTCCGTCCACGCTATTTTCGTAAAAAAGGGTACAAAGTTTTTGCTTCACGTTTCTCTCCCCCTTACTTTCTTTATAACAACAACCAAAACATATCTTCTTCTCGTCTTTCCAATCAATTTTATTCCGCTGCTCCTTCTGGAACCTACAAACAGACACCGGTCTGTATTCATCTGAACGACCGGACAAACACACATATGCATCAGTTACATTCCTTAAAGTTCTAAGCCTACGATATGAAAACACTTGTGATATCCGAGCGCTGTATTGAATGCTTCAATGCATTTATTTCGAAATTATAATATAAAATATAACATCAATATCGCTAACTCACTTTCGACGAGAGCAATTAGTAGCGAAACAGCAATTTTGGTGAGCAGCCAAATTGTTAAAGGCTTTCAGGCTGGCAGGAAATCAGTTCACTGCCGAAGCTCGATTTAAAGTACCTTACGATGTATGTAAATTTTTAAAATGTCACAGATTTTGATAGAACTGCTAATCGTGATTATCATTGGACATATCATTAGTTAAGATATTACAAATAGCCACAATTAATCCGACAGATATATGTATTTTTTTTACTTCATCATTACATCAGATCCCTCACAGGGTAGCCAGAGAGCAAGGAATGCCAAATATCTTTATCCTTACAAACTTGCCGTGCTTCTTTTGTATCCATCATTCACTTCATACATGCATGGTTTCGAAGATTCCTAACTCCCTCATCAGTTAGAACTTGACCTATTTGGTCAAGATAGGTGTACATTGATAACCCTCGAAACCTGTGGCCTTGCGAAATTTATATCAAAATATAAAAAAAGGGAGAAAATGTATGCATTCTTCTATTGTTTTTGGTTTGTCATCTGAAATGTTTGAAAGAGAAACGAAGAAATCTTACCAGAGCATTCCGATTTAGTCGTTAGGTCTGTGTTAACGACTTTAAATCTTTGATGGATGTTACAGGTATCTTTCGGCTCAACGTCACCAGCCCTCAGCGACCGCTCCGAATTTCCACTCTTCTGTAGAACCGTTGCACCTGATTCTTCACATAATCCCGCCAGAATTGCTTTTATAAGGTACGTATTTACACTTACATTATCTTCTCAAATTATTCCTGTTATGTTCCCTTTTACAAGAGGTCAAAATGTCAAATGGGGCATTTCAACAAAATGCTTTCTTTTTTGTTGAAAAAATCTACCAAACGTTTGTGCCATTATGCACAACCTCACTTTTATCTTTTGCTATATATTATATGAAACGATGAAGCGATATTGTGATCCCCAGGCAATTCGGGTGGGACACAGTGACAGCGTTTTCCCAGAACGAGGAAATCTACTCACTGGCTGTGAACGAGCTGGTCACCCAGCTGGAAGCCGCCAACATCACCTGTGCAGCTTCCATCACCTTCGCTGAATCGGATTTCAAAGAACAGTTACAACAGTTAAAGGTTTGCTGAAGTAAAACTGTAGAACATCACTACAATATAAATAGTATTGCCTCCTGCCTTCGGCGTCCATCCGCCATCGACCTAGGCATAGTTTTTCTATGGATGCGGATCTACTCCATGTGTGCTATAAATGACTATCTGTAAAAAATAAGATGCTATTCGTTGGTATGAGCATTGCGTATACTAAAATGAATTGTTTTTTTGAAAAATTGTTCTTGAATAGTCACTATTTAAAAAAGAAAGTGTGTTTTTTTTTGTCATTTATAACTCTAAGGAAGTTGTCCGAAAACAAATCGGGACGGTTGATAAAAATTCTTGTAATTTTGCTCTGTCCCTTTTTCGATCTGTCCGTCTAATCATGGGGCATCTTACATCATTATGGGCCCTTTAAGCTAATTTTGAACAATTTACCTCCATAAATACGCATGTCTATTCGTAGCATTAATAAAATATAAATTATGTTATGAGACTACCAATCTAATTAATTATTTGTTAGTATTATTCAGCCGGAAATTCGGAACAGAATACATTGAAAACAATGAAAATGAAATATTTCAAACCGAGATTCAGGATTAGAGGGATAAAGGAACGTTAAACATTAATTTCAATGCATTAAAATGTTATAACGAAATTAACTCCGCATCTGCCGCTCTGATCCGCTTATACGATAATATGAACCTAACTTTGTTTATTTATTCATTTCCTCATTCTGAGAGGAAGCAATTAAAAGCAAGGGGACGAAAAAAGGACGGACTGCTGATGATGAACTATTGATATTCGTTTATTAGAAAACCCTCTGTGACTTATTATACCCTTCGATTGTAGAGTATGTTGCAATTCTTCAAAATTTGAAGTTTTAAATACACCTTCAATATAAGCAGCTCGATACATCACTCTAATTATCCTTAAACAAAAGTGATATCTCTACTTAGGTCTATTGTTTATGTGTGGCTATCTTTAGAAACAATATTTGTAAAAAGAATATATTTTGGTCAGAAATCAAACTAATTTAAGCCTAACTTTCTCTTGGGTCAGTCTTGGGTCTTGTTGAAGAGGCTAATCGTTGTTAATGAGGGACGAAAAGTTTTATTATGTCCGCCATAGCTTCTAAATATGTGGATGGAATAAGCGACTATTTATTTTACTCACTACGAAAGCGTTGAGTTTTTAATAAAATTACTTACCAATGATCAGAATCTGTGCGTTTCACTTTTTGATTACATTTTACTTACTTTATATTTGCGTTTTCACGAATAAACTCTAATTCAACTTTCATCAGACGTATTACTATAGACAAGCTAGTATATAAATATTTCCCTGTACCGGCAGAGTAAGAAGTACTCATTACTAGTCATAGCACGTCTGCAAGATTATTTTGGGCAGGTGGTGCTACCATTTTGTCTTTTTTCAAATTTTCTTTTTATTTCATGCAAGGCGTGATTAAGGGTGCATTTATTTCGATGCGTCTGGTGATATGCAGACATAAATAAATATCCATGCATCAATTTTTTTTTACACCGTATTATAATGATCCTAAGGTAAAGGGGTGTCTTATATCATAATTTCTGCGAAGTCATTTGTCCAGCACCAATGTTTTACAAGTATAAAATCGCTCTTTGGGTTATTCCGCTAAATACCGTAATGTGTTCGCTCCCTACAACGTTATTGCTCGATATTTTATCTGTATTTAATACTCCGACGGGATGAAACGGTGCAGAGTTCTATTGTATTGTTTATAAAACTCTGATTGGATGAAACAGTAAAGATAGAAATCTAAAGTGATCATTAGACAGCTTAGGTACCTAACATTGAGGAAACGTCGCAATATGAAAACACATTTACAGTTAGTACGAAAATGTGCATTAAAATAATAATATTACATAAAAACAATTTATTTGGAACATTTTGAATAAGTACACCAAACCCTTGGGTAGTATCAAATAAATTCAGCATCTTTGTCGCTAATAAATGTTACTAACATTAAATGTCTTAAAATTAATCTTCGATGTAACAGGATATTTTGTAATTCTGAAATTAGTTACGCATATTCTTATTAATATACTGAGATCTACAGACACTTATTTTAATTTTTAAACAAAAATGCAAATCCGTCCGAGAAGCACCCCTATTGCCACCGTTTCCAAGATCATTACATAGAACATGTACATATATGCATTTATGTAAATTAGAGTCTACCACAAGCTCTCAACGTGTCCGAAAGCTACACCGTTAGGGAATGCCACGATGCATTAAATTCGCAATGACCGTGTAAGTAATTATGTAGATTGAATCTAAAATACTCATAAGCAAGACATTTTATATTTACACGTTTATTTTGTATTTTCACATTTTATATTGAAATTAAACGTTGAAAATATGTATTACATTCATTTATCGCTGTTTCAAGATGCGGAATTACATATACTTAGTTATGTTGACCGCTACTCAACAACAGATGGCATCGTATGACATTGTTAACATTATGTTATCAACGGTAACATTGTTGTGTAGTCTATTATTAGTGTCATGAAATATTCATGCCCTGATATTGGTTATTAAACAATAGTGGGCATTTCGTGACATTGTAACTTGGTTGTTATACTAGGTTAAAATAATGTAATTACGAGTAGAGCAAAAATAATTGTAAGTACTTATTTAGTACGTTTGGAACAATATCATCACTGCATATACATATGTTTATTATAACATTTTTTATTGAAATCTGCACTATAACGACGCCTTATTGTTACTTCCATCCAAAAAAAAGTTCCAGTTACTCGCCGCGCCTAAAAAAGTTTTACATAATTAAAAAAGAAGAATCATTCCGCGT
The DNA here is from genome assembly GCA_018244795.1 of Parelbella ahira ahira. Lineage (NCBI taxonomy): Eukaryota > Metazoa > Arthropoda > Insecta > Lepidoptera > Hesperiidae > Parelbella > Parelbella ahira. The sequence continues at coordinate 22,297 of DWME01000209.1, read as the reverse complement.
TCAATTAAATAAATGTTTTAAATAGTTCGATTAAACTCTTCGATGGCAAAAGTCATCAAAACCATCAAACATCGTTAACAAAAAGTTTCTTATTAATCGAAGCTACATTAATTTATAAACTGCAATTTACTCATTCATTCAATATATTTTATATTTTACTAGTTATGTCTTTTAAAACACGACCATAGACAAGACCGTCCCGTTCTAAACACTTCGTGGAATAATGTCATGATGCTGTCACAGCCGCCAGATGGCGCGTTTTCAATTCGATGAGTTTAAATAGTCATGACTATTCTATGACTTATGACTAGTCATCCGATATACATATTATGGCGCAGTCCTAACGAAACAAGCAAGCTGGAGCTCAACTGTAATTGGAAACATGTGAAATCATGTCACGTATATAGGGAACATCATTAATTATTTATAACCAGAGAGAATATGTCTTTAACCTCTTCCATCTCGTTGGGTCTTTAACCAGCTATCAGTCTAAGCCTGTGCTTAGTACGAGGCCTCCTCGTTATATATAATTCACAACGCAAGTGTACAATGTTACTATATCATCCTGATATATACCTAATTGTATGTAAGAATGTATTTGCATGATATATTAATTTCTTTATTATTGCTTGAGACCAATATTAGTAGACTTCGAGACGTAAATTATGGAAATACCTATAATTTTAAATGTAGTTATCTGAAATTTTAAAAACAGTTAATTATTTATTTTCAATGTAATCTCCTAAATTTTTCCTACTACCTATCTACTTTTTGTCCACAACCCTTTTGAAAACCCGCTGCTGGGCGCCCGGAAACATAAAGATACGGGTTGCTGGGCAACCCCTCTGTGAGATATTCTTCAACCGGCTTAAGGATCTCGATGAATTTCGGTGATGATTGAGACTATAATAGCCGACTATTTTACATACACTACCAAGTACAAAATCTCTTATTATACATGTTGTTCAATTACGAAGTGGGCATAATAAATTGTTTTGCCTAACATCACTTGGAATGTATCTAATCCTGAATACTAAATTGTTACGTCTGGTAACTTTGATCACGTACGATGGGTAATCCTACTTTTAACATGATACATCTTTGTTACAGAAACTAGACACGAGGATAATTATTGGTAGCTTTTCCCAAGAGATGATCCCGAAAATATTTTGCGAGGTATGTGTAATTTGTTTTATTAGAAACTTAGTTACGATACTTAATATACGATGTACTTGATTATTGACTGTGCTGTTGTAACTGTAGTTCATTATTCTGATCGCGGAATCGAATTTTTCTGGCCCAATTACCTCGGACATCTATTTATGTCATAAACATACATATTTCTATTATTCCATTCATGGCAAACATATCTATTTCTATTACTGCAATCATGGGATTTATAAAACTATGTATTAAAGTATATATTTAAAAAGGCTAGTACCTAATGTACATATGTATGTTTTTGTCAGCTCTCTGACCATCATACATAGTAGAGTCTCGGTCTTTTTAATAATACAAATAAACCATTGTCAGAGAAATAACAATAAAAAAGTTAAATTATATTTTTTTCTCGTTCTTAGGTATTTTAGATTTTAGGAATTTGCCTGACCTCCATTTCAATTTTGCTCACCCAATCCCAATTAACTTCCACCGTATACCCAATTAAGAGTAAATAGACATATTTTAACATTTTCTTTCAAATGTTAACGGTTTTCGATGAGTCACGATGGACTTTGGATGAAGCCAATTTATAAAAAAAATCCTATATAATCCATTATTATATACAGCGTTTATTACATGTTTTTTATAATCATCAATTGTTATTTAAATATCAACAATGACCACATCACACAACAATATAGACTGTTTACTCAACATCATATTCGATAAAATAATGAGCATACTAATAAACTTATAAAACATACGACATTTACTCGGCTTAATAATTGTAATACCTCGATTACCAATAAAAACCAACTATTTTAATTTATTATTTTCAAAGTATTATCAAAGTATGTGCCCTTGTATCGTGATCAGGCCTTCAAACTGGGGATGTTCGGAGCGGAATATGCGTGGCTGGTAGCTGGAGCTCCGCCCAGAATCCGGGGCGTAGCGCCCTGTACTCGCGCGCAGCTCGCCAGGGCGCTAGAAGGCCTGGTCTCTGTAACTGCACATCGAGGGATAGTTGGTGATGTGGTCTCGTTTTCTGGACTTGTGAGTATTTTAAAACGTATCCTGAAATGCGTATATACGTGCTTATATGACATATGTATATATTAGAAATTAAATAAATTTATTTGGTAGCGTGAACCTTATCCTCGCAGTCATACCGAGTTTTCGAAATGAGTTACTGTTTGTAATATATCAACCTAACGAAAGTCCTTCGATAAAGTGTAACGATTCCTACAATTCCAATATTAACCTCTGTATTCCACGGAAGTCTTCTGTACGGCACATAACTGTAACGGTTATAGATATTATCAAGCTCTAAGCTTAAGAAAACGCTTAGAAATCTAAGGCTCCGTCAGTATTTTTATTATTATTATGATAGACTAGTGTTTGAAAGCGATCTCCCTGAAGTGTAGCCTAAATACGCCCAGTATAAATAATGGACGCATGTCTAGAAAAAGACACTTTTGGCTCTAGGAACCCTAACAAACATTTCACCATTTGGAAGGTAAACTTATACTTGAAATGTTCTATTTCATTAAGGTATAAATTAAAGCTTAAACGAAACTTTTCAAGTAAGAAGTTCAAGAGTTGAAAAAGTTTAGATCTCCCGTTTGCTCTTTTAATTCCCGACGAGTTGAAAACTGCACAGCGAAGTTAATGCGGTTACATTAATAAAGCTATACGGTCCAGTTAACTTCAATGCAGTTCACACTTGCAAGTCAAACATAAATTAAATTTTAATTTTAACACGTTTCTTAAATGTAGGTACGAACTTGGACAACTGTCAAATGCGCACAAAATAATTTAAAAAAAGTATTTTATTTTATAAGCAACTTTAAATTTGAATACGTCATGTTTTAATTCAATCTTATATTATAATATAATATAGCTGTAACAATCGAATCAATATAACTATAATAATCGAATAATATACATATTGATATTCTTTTTTAATAAATTTTGGTACCTACTTACAATTATATATAAATTAACATTAATTACATGCAACCCTTATTCTAAATATACACTTACATACATATATTACCCCTATATAGATATAGGAAATGAACATGCCACCATCCGAAGATAAATTACCACTCCGCAGCGCAAGTAAAGACTTGGATAAAGATCCAACAGAGCTAAAATTAATGATTCTTGTACGGGGAGTCTAAGCACAATATACGTTTTGTTTAGGCCATAGTGGAACACTCAGTAAACGTAAAGTTAATTTTCTGACCGGCGGAAGTCGTTGCAGACACTGCTGAGTTTAAACGAGAAAAGAAAGAAACGAAAACGAGAGAAAGAAAAAAACGAGGAAGGAGAATGGATTACAACCCTTGTCAACAAGAACTGAAATTCTTGTCTTCGTAATTTGTAATTTTCCGCTCCATTTATTTCACTTTTATTTTTGTATGTTCGCGCCAACAAATTTTTATCTTTATTATTTTGTATTATTTTCATTGGTCTGTATAAGAGTATTTTATCACGCGGAACACGGCATATCTTATATTTCTGTTAATTTCTTCCAGACGAACGAAATGTTCTTTCGAGAATTGCAATCCGCTGGTGTATCGGTGTCCCCCTTCGCTCCCCATACTTATGATGCTGTGTGGGCAATAGCTCTGGCTTTGAGCAAGGCAGAGCTTCTCTGGAGAAGTATGGACGAAACTAAGGGGAAAAATTCGAAGTTAGGTCTCGGGCATTTCGACTACGACAGAAAAGATATGGCCGAGGAGTTTCTGTATCAATTGGGAAACTTGAGCTTCTTAGGAATATCGGTAAGTGAAAAAATTATTTTAGAGAACTTAAAATCTTTTGTTTTTGGTAACTTAATTAAATTTTCCAATCATTCATCTTTGTTATCTTCGGCCGTTTTATTGGTCATCACAATGAAAAAATTTAAGGCCAGAGGCTATGTAAACCATACCAATTGCAGATAAGATCACGATAAATTTCGATAAAAACGAATCAATGTTAGCTTTGATTTTTCGTTCATAACAAAAGGCTGAGTGCCTAATCAATGACGTACAAATAAGGACACTCGAAGACTGAGGCTTTAGCACAAGAGGGATCATTGAAACTGCTCGTGAAAGCAAAGCAAATCCAACTAAGTTTATTACTGAACCCTTTGAACTTAATCGTTGCGATTGACAGCACTGAGGAGCCAGTTCTGAAGGGGTCGGCTGAAATATTAATACGGATTCGATTAGGTACGAGACCAAGTCAGACTGGGGCAATGTAATCAGAGTTGTTCATTGAGTTGTTGAGTGAACGTACGAGGATACCTCCAACTATTTGTTTCTAACTTTTACAACTGAATGTTAAATTTGGTTATAAAGATTAATATAGATAAGTAGCTACAGAAGAAAACTTAGCTAACCTTGGATTACGCAAGTTGGATTTTTCTAATTTAGAATTACTAATAGTGACTTGAAGACTGGATCTGTGTCCGGCGTATGACAATAGGGTCACCACCTAATCCATGGGACGTAAACGTGACTGGTGAAACGTGGAAGTGTTCTTCTGCATATCCGTTCGGGGATTACAGACGTGATGTTCCTTTTTCTTTATTAACAAACTAGCTTCGTAATTTATCTTTTTAATTACATTATTATTTATAGGTAAACAAACTCAACCGTGCCAAGATCAAACCAATATCCAAATTCGGTATGTGATATTGGAGTTTGTGAAGTAAGTATTACCTTGCTTGGATATCTGGTATCAAAACCGATGTATTCGTAGACCCATTGAAGTGGATACTCGTAGTTGTATAATATGAAATAGTTGCAACGGTAACTAAAAACTGGCAATATTTGATCCACACTCTTCAATGTACAAAGGCGGCATTTTTTTATTAAAAAAGATATATCATCAACTGTCTTGATAATAATATGTTAAAAGAACTTAAAAGAAAATTTCTTCGTATATCTAAAGGTAATATACAAATGATGTGATCTTCGAAACTAATGAAGGACTATTATATTTCTTCTATTCTGCTTAAATGGATATTTTAAAAAAAAACTCTTTTAAGTTGCCTCCTGTTACATAATTAGACAAAATTATATGGCAGTGAAAAGAAAGTATAGCTACTCCTCACGTGCTGAAAAAATAAGGTAACATCGCGCCTGTAACCCCCGAAGGAGAAGGTAGAGGAATGTAGTACACAACCACGTTGCGTGCTAAATATGGTTAAGTTTGGTACTCGGTTATTTCATATAAGGAAACGTAGCTATACCGGTTTACTAAATCAATAAGTTAAAATATTTATTTTCTAATGATCTATATGTCCAAAGGGGATTTAGCCTTAACATGCTCTTCCAACATTAATATGGTCTTCCTTAAAAAAATTATCACGTAATGAAAAATTACCAAATTAACAAAATACATTTTTTCCGTTCAAGAATGCATTTATTAGTTTATGTAGAGTTCTCCATTCTGTTCCATTTTTAAACTTTCTAATGTATATTGCAACTGAGCAGTCTAAGAAAAGTTCGTTCTGGAGATGTCGTCTGAAATATTAATGCGCGTTCATTTCTCGACGAGACCAGACGGCAAGAACTGAAATAGTGCAATCGCGGTATTCTCCAGATGGTCCAATCATAAAAATTGGATAAGTACAATAGTTCAACGGTGCAGGTAATCAGTTATTCTAGCTATAAAAGTGGTCCATAGATCAACATATATACCTACCGAGAGGAACCAGATTCAATTTGGAAACAATTTGGGTAATAACATAATCACGTCTGTATTTTCCGGAAGGAATAGATACAGCAGTGTAGTTCAAGGGTTTTCAAATTAGAAAAGCCCCATAACACGTCGCTTGAACCGCGGATCCAACCCAGAACCACTTGATCGACAGTCGCGCTTGCAGCCACTCGATCAACGAGGCAGTTAATTATTAGGCAGTATTATTAATAGTATGCGCTATAAACCTTTTATTTTCCGCTACGGATATTATTGTGTTAAATGCTTTTCAGGCTAACATAAGTTTATTTAAGTTATGATATTATTAAGTAGCCACATGTTATGTTTGTTGTATACAATTAAATGTTTATGTTTCATGTTATGATACAGGGTCCCGTGTCTTTCAATGGCGCTGACAGAATCGGGATGTCGGCATTCTACCAAATACAAGGTAAAGTAATAGTTTTTACTTGTTTATCCAATATTACCTCAATCGCTATGTGCCGACTTAAACCACAGGCTTATTCTCATCAGCCAACCCATGATGATGTTGAGGTATTGTGGAGGGCATTATAAAAATAAAAAGAGAGTGAGTGAGACCGGTATTAATAATATCTTCACCGTGTTGCTGCCAAAATTATTTCTGAGGTTTCAACTAATTGATAAATAATCAATCACAGTTTATGTTTCCGCTAGTTCAGTATGTTAGAACACCGACAGAACAATTAAATAATTCATGCAAACTATTGTGTAAAATTTCTGTTTTTTATTAAACATTTGCACATAAAAACCCTGATGCCCTCATGTCTAAAAAATAGTTTTGTGTTTATTTAAATTGTAATATAATTAAATAAAACTTACGACAACATATTTAACCGCCATTTCTTCATAACAGGCGGTCGTCCAAAGGCAGTGGCTCTTTACACCCACGGCCGGGAAATGGTCTGTCCAGAATGTTCTAAGCCCCAGTGGGCCGGTGGTATACCTGCCGCGAGAAGGGTCCTGGTCCTTAGAGTGGACTCGGTATGGGCACCAGCTCGCCTTGCAGTTGCTGCACTGTCTGCTGCTGGCGTAGCCCTAGCCCTGGCCTTCTTGGTTTTCAACTTACATTACAGTAAAAGACGGTAAGAATAAATTAGATAATAATACGATGAAGTAAAACAGAAAAAATATTTGTAATATAATCTGGTACGTACATCTGATACTTTTATGAAGATAATCCGATTCCTTAGTCCCAACATTGGACGAAGCCGTGATGTGGAGAAAACTGGAAACTTTCTGAGACGCTTTAAAGCAAGCTAGTACAAGCTCTTGACTGACATCTGTTTTATACATATCTCTGCAGTTAAAAATATCACCTACTTCATTGGTGTTACCTATTTTGCCGCATGGCAGCGTTTTGATATTATATAATGCATCCGTCGAGGAGCTCTCGTTATAGGCCAAATTGCGATTATAAGAAAGTATTTACAAAAGAAAATTGCTTGGATTTTCTTTTGTAAATACTTTCTTATAGCTAGTAGTTCCATACACAAATATTTAACCGCTATTTACGATAATTGCATAACTTTTAAAAGCCAATAGGTATGCATGTCTCTTTTCAGATCCATAAAGCTGTCCTCGCCTCGTCTAAACAACATGACACTGATAGGGTGCGTCATGGTGTACACCGCGGTCGCCATGCTGGGTATCGACAACTCCATCCTGCCAGCCTCCATACCCTTTTCAGCAATGTGCACTGTAAGTAGTGTTGATGCTATTCCTTCAATCACAAAACGTATCATCACTCCTGTAATTCCCGAAGGGATAGGCAGAGTGTAGTACACTCCCACGTTTCACCAGTTACGTTAACGTCCCATGGAATATGTAGGTGGTGAGCCTAATTCCATACACCGGGCACTGACCCCGACTCCGAATCACTACTCGAAATTCTAAATGAGAAAAATCCAATAGTACTCGAACCGGGGTTTAAACCCAGGTTCTCCACATCGGCAATCGCGCTTGCAACCACTCGACCAAAGAGACAGTCTATTTAATAAGATAAATTAATGTTGTTATTAATGAGGACGTTATTAGATTGCGTTTTTACTGTTACTTAAATTTATTTGTTTGTTTGTTTGTCGTTCCAGAGTAGAGTCTACATCTTATCAGCTGGATTTTCCTTGGCGTTTGGATCGATGTTTGCTAAAACTTACAGAGTTCACCGAATATTTATTAGGTATGTTATCTTTTAACCCTGGTATTTAATTGCCAATATTCTTAATTTTCATACTGATTTATACACGAGCATTCGTTTTTAAAGCTATAAATACAATTAGATTAATAACGCTTTAAGCCCAACCTTAAAATATGCACGAAATATAGGCGACTTTTGAAATAGAGCACAAATTTGCTGTTTCGAAGGCACAGTTGCGGGCTTCGAGGGATTTTTACCAAACACTTTTTTAAGTTGTTACATTCTGGTAACTGATATAAAACTTTCCTACAAACAATCGTATGCTAGAAGCGCTGTCAATCCCCACAGCAACAGAAGCGGTGTGTGCAAGACGAAGCTGCTTCAAGACACGCCGCTAATCTCGCTGGTGTGCGCGCTGGTGCTCATCGACGGCATGATCGTGACGCTGTGGGCCATGGTGGACCCCATGGAGCGGCACCTCAAGAACTTGACCGTGGAGATCAGTGCCACGGACCGCAGCGTCGTTTACCAACCACAGGTGATATCTCAGGATCTAAATCCAGATTGTGTTAAGAAAATGTGACTTTTGTACATTCATACGTACTCATAATATATATTTAAACAGTGGGAATATACAATAGTGACGTCAACCGGTACATAAATGCTTTATAAATATTGATAGTAGTGCCATTTTATACTAGGTACATGGATTAAAAAACCGAAATATTTTTAAAGATCCATTTGTTCCAGATCGAAATTTGTAAGTCTCAAAACACGACCGGCTGGCTCTGTGCTCTATACGCTTACAAAGGCCTTCTCCTCATCGTCGGCGTCTACATGGCTTGGGAGACCAGAAACGTTAAGATATCAGCTCTCAATGACTCCAAATACATTGGCATCAGCGTGTATTCGGTGGTCATCACCAGCACGAGTGTCGTTGTGATCGGCACTATCATCTCCGAGAGAGCTACCTTGGCGTACATTACGATCACTAGTTTGATTCTCGTGGCCACCACGTCAACCCTCTGTCTGCTTTTCTTGCCGAAGATTATCGCTATAAGGGCCAATGGTAAGTGTTATGTAATTTATATATGCATGCTGTTCTTTAATATAAAGAATTTATTCTATTAGTCAAATTATTAGCTGCTTTTAAATAGTCTGAAATATGAATAAAACGAAATTAGTATTTACAGTAATTAATGTCAATTTGTTCAATATCAAGGTGTAAGGATAAAACATACAGTTATAGGAGTAATCTATGGACGTAGTTTATTAGCTGTTTGGTTACCACAGCAAAGGTTCTGCCTTAGATTAGATGGATATGGTGAAGTTGCCCTAATATTTTATTATTATCTCACTGATCTCGGAAAGTCCGGGCAGCCGAGCACCACGAAATGTAGGGCAATAATGACATTTTCATACATTTGACTTTATTCTTCAACGAAAGCCAAACTAATGACACGCAAAACAAACTCCTATTAATTTGATTTCCTTAATAAGCAAGTTAAGCTATAATTACTAAATTAACGATTTTTATTTCAGCCGAAGAAGACCCCGTAATACAAAGCATGGGGCTAAGATTGGAGTGTAAGACGAGAAGATTTGTGACGGACGAGACACAAGAACTGCATTTCCGGATAGAAATACAAAACAAAGTGTACAAGAGGGAGGTAGCAGCATTGGATAAAGAAATTGGAAGACTAGAGAAACTTCTGGCCGAGCCTATAGAGTCTAGCAACAGTTCCATTGGTTCAATAGTTCTACCCAAGCGGGTAAGTATTTTACATCTTCACTTGATCATGATAGTTGAAGGGCAATTATAAGATTAATTCTACAAACTTCTATCTGCAATATTATTTCCAAAAAACCACAAGATTAGACTCAGTTCCGCTGCAATATTTATTATATTGCAATTAAAATGTATTCATTTATGTCTTTTGAATAAACAATCATAGAAAATTGGAATTTGTAATACCATAAACAATAACTTCATGTAAAAATGAAAAACAAAATCTTCATATTTTTCAGACGGAGTTAAATACAGTAGAAGAGGAGGGAATGGGTCGTTCAGACTCTGATAGACGGACGCCCAGCGTCAGCGGTGGCCTACCAATGCTGCTTCTATCCGTTCTTCCACCAGTTATACCGCGAGCCAGCTGGCCGTCAGCCGAGGCCTGCCGTGGACGCAACTCCGTTAGCTTCAGCTCCCAACCGAAACTAAACTTTAGAAAATCGCAACCGTCAATTGACCTGTATAACCTGTGCTTAAACAAGCGCGATGAAAACCACGGTCTACTCAAAAGACTAAAAAGCTTCTTCGGGAGTAGACCAACCAGTAGGAAAGCGTCCACTATGTCCATAGCGGACCCCACGGGTCAGAGCATAGCTGCCGCCCTCAAAATGCACGTCGGCATGATCGCTGGTCTCGTTCCGGGGAATAGAAAACATTCTATGGTGCTATCTTGTAATACATTGAACGTTCCACATCCAGAATTGAGGTTGCGAAGGGAATCTTACGCTAGAAGCGGACCAATTATTCGAATAACTGACGATGAACCAACTTGTTCAAGATATACATCAGAGCGGAGTGTATCATCAGGAACGCAAAAATATGTGGCAGAACCAGAGACTAAAGTAAATTTTGTGTTGCCAACTACCCACAACAAACCTACATCTCGACAGAGCTCCTGCGAAAAGATCAGAGGGTCTCCGAGATTTCCTCACAGGATAGCACCCACTACTTCTAGTTTGACGACTCTGGATGGTAGACGGAAGACCAGCGCTGATAGCGTGTTCAGTATCACTCCAGGTGCTTACGACGAACATCGTAGGTTTAGTCACCAGAACGTAAGTAATCAAGAGCAAAGAAGCAAGATGATTCTGGAAAGCAGATGGAAGTCAACCGAAGATGCACGTCCGGGGCCTTCGAAGGAAAATTAAAATAAAAAATAGAGAAAATTCAGTGATTTTTAAGCAAATATTAATGTGCCAAAAAAAAACTATTATGCCATTTTGTTTTGTCTATGTTAAGATATAAATTCTTATAGATATATGTATGTATATTCGTAGTACTTGGATATATATTGATATCTACTATACAATTAAAGATATTTGAAAACTTTACAATAAAAATATTTTCAAAAGTATATAAATGTATTACTAGAATATTAATATTAAATCTACATATTTATATATAAATCCAAAGTTTCTATTAATATTATATTTAAAACGTTTGTAGAGGCAAATGAAACCATTTTTTATTTAACACGGGTCGTACAATACCTATTGTTTAATGTTATATACCTATATAACATTTAATTTCATACTTAAATATCTTAATAAAATATAATGTTATCAGTCATCAGGTCTATCGATGTACCCTATTTTATCAGTCCGTCAGCGTTTTCCTCAAATCCACATGTTGACGGACAACTGGCAACATTTGCTTCTACAAAACTATTAATCTTAACTTACATATATTTATATAACCTAAGATGTTATATAAGTTTTCTCAGAAAAGGATAAGGGTAACACCAAAAACGTAGATATTAGACATAACTCGAAAAGTGAGTTATTAGAGAATTATATGATTTTATCGATGTGTAGCTAATAAAAATTGTTTCTTATTTTTAATGTAAATAGAAGAATGATAGTTTTTATCCTATCAATTATTTTTATTGTGTGTAATTAGGGCTAGCCCGTCCATATATGCAAACTATGCAACGGCCTAGAGTGCTCGACTTCAAGGTAAAAATGGCGGCAATATTGCGCGGTACATTATAGTTTTAAATTTGGATCTTATTATTTCGAATTGTCGTGTTAGATAACATCATTTAAGTCACTGCATGATAAGTTTTTCGACCCAAAACTTTTCATCATTTACAAATAAATGGCGATAATATATCTTCCCAATTTTGTAATATGTGTAGTTCATGTTTATATTTATACCTATTCATCACGGTTTCTAAATCTAGTGTATCGCTTATAGCAACACTTACAGATTACCCACATTATATTTATATATATTATGACCGAAATAATTAGAACATGGATTTCAATAAAATGTGAACTCATTTTAACCTTTTCTAAATTTAAAAAAGCACAAAATAAAATTGGGTACTAAAATCACTATCGCTATAACGAATCATAAAAGTGTTGCTATAATTTGTCGTATAACTTCCCAAAATCTTATATTTATCATATCGAAACTGTAAATCTAAGATGTAAATCTATTTTAAAGCAATACTAAGGAATTTAATTATAATAAAAGTATTCAAAGAAAGATATTTTTAGTAGAACTTAATAATTAGTCAAATTAAAATATATTATTGTATTGTGTATACCTACTGTGTGAATGTAGGAATGTTAAAATTTTATAATTAGGTACGTTTAAAAATATGTAAAAACAGTAGAATTTGACTAGAAATTTTAAAAGCGGTTGCAAAAGTTTCAAACTTCATTTTTATGTAGGTATTCGAAAATAAATAGTGCCAACTAAAAAACTGAATTTAATAATGTATTTTTAAGAAAATTATTATCAGAAAATATCTGATACTGCTCAATACGTTATCATAAACAATATTCTCCGAAAGCTCATTGTATTATTAATACTTACCATATAAAATTCGAACAGTATTTGAGTTTATCTATATATGTCGCTATAATTGCAACTGCTTTAAATATATTTCTCAGCCGTGTGAAAAATTATGAATAAATAAATATATTTATCAATTGGTATCATCTTTAAGGTTTATATCGTTGTCTCCTCACACCTATGTTCCATTTTTGAATCACAAACCGGTCAACAATATTTACACGAAATCAGATTTAAGTGCCTTGTTGATCGAGTGGACGCAAAACTCACTACCGATCAATAAATCCTGGGTTCAGTACCCGAGACAGGTACTATTGAGCATTTTTATCTTGAAATTTCTAATAATGGCTCGGAGTCTTTATTTGTGCCCGGTGCAATTAAACATAACTGATAAAACGTAGGAGTGTAGGTACTACACTCCTCTACCTGCCTCTACGGGGAATACAGGCGTAACTTTACGTTAAATCAGGCTTAATTCCTATTAATAAGATAATGTATGTAATGCGAGCGCCAGCGCTGTCAACATTTTAGCTACTTTAGTTATTATACTAATTAACTTAAGTATTTATTGGCCCCAATGCACAATATGCTGCCATACATGTGATTTGCTTCGTAAATATTTCATGCACTAGAACATTTCACTCGTGTTGTGCGGTACAGTGTATAATGGAAGTGAATTTCGGTTATTGGTGGATTAGTGAGTAAATCAGCTAATTGCGAATTCGTTGTAAATCAGATCAAGCATAGCAAATCACCTAATCGGAACAGGTACATTTAGGTTTTGTTAACAAAGCTATTTTAAGCACAGCTGAGCAGAGTAAAATTTTACATCAAACATATCGTCCAAGTGTCGTATCGTTTTCTCTAAAACACTGTTGCTTATATTTTCTTTGTGAAATATGGTAGAAACAACCATTACCAACTCAACACGAGGAAGAATCTTACATATCACAATAGTTAATGCCGTTTTGTTGTTTCAGCTACACAAACGATTAGTTCTGATAATTTGTTACGTTTAGTGACTGTCTCGTTGGTCGAGCGGTTCCAAGCGTGACCGCCGATCGGGAGGTCCTGGGTTCAAATCCCGGGTCGAGTACTATTGGATTTTTCTAATTTAGAATTTCTAGTAGTTATTCGGAATCTGGATCAGTGCCCGGTGTATAGCAATAGGCTCACCACCTATTCCATAGGACTTAAAACGTTACTGGTGAAACGTGGGAGTGTAGTACACCCCTCTGCCCACCCCTTCGGGGATTACAGGTGTGATGTTACGTTTCTTATTAAAATGTGGGTATCAAATATTAAAAAAAACAGGTACTAATATGTAAGTCATAATCACGTATAAAAATAGTGAAAATAAGCATTTTAATTTCTAAATCAAAATAGTTTTATTTTGTCGCTAATACCTCTATTGATTAATAGATGGCAGCACATGTAGCATAAATGAAAAACAAGTTTTAAATTTTACAACCTCAAACATAAGGCACGTTGAACGCAAAGTTGACTTTTATTAAAACTGAGTAAAGACAATGTCGACCCGACCCAATGTCTCCTTTTATTTATAATTAAAACAAAAGATATTGAAGAATTATATTTATTATAAATATGTATAACATTTATTCACAAAATGTTTAGTACAATAATGCTAATTACATTTAGAATATGCTTACTAGGATATTAGCATATATAAGGCCGCCTACACATGTACGTATTTGAATATCAATTTATATAACTGTCCCTGAGAATTTTATGTAAATATGTAGTGAGAATGTGATCAAACTAAACTATGCAGTCACACAATCCTTTCGGTATCTACATCTAGCACTTATTTACCGATATTTTAAAGACTAATCTAGACAAACTATCTTCTTTGCGTCTTCGTCCAATTTTATCTGAAACATAACTATGTTAATTTGGTATATACCTATAGGTGGCGTTTAATTTATTGACAGAGTTAAGAGCAGTTATGCTTTTGTCTGTAAGCAAATCGTAAGGGTTCTAGGTTGTACTATATCCAATCTCAGTCGTATATATCCTCTTTTCCTTCCTAATCTACATATACTCGCTACCATCCCTACTATCATCCCACAATTTTAGCGATTCTATCAACAATTTGGCGTTTGATGTTAGCGTTGACAGCCGGCAGAGGTCGTCCTCTTCGCACGGCTTCTTCCATCCGCTGCAGGAGGCCTATCTCCCGAGGCCAGGCCACCAGGCTGGTCACGCGGCAGTCTGGCGCGGAGCCCAGCCGCCCCACGCGCCCGCTCCGGTGGATGTAATCCGACGTGTACAGGGGAAAATCGTAGTTTATTATATGGCGAGTCTGTAAATAAAGTGTTTATTAACTAGTGAAATTTCTACCTCATATAAAATATTAATAGAGCGAACAAAGTGCTCTCTGTTTACCCCATAAGGGACTTGGCGGGTAGATATGTATATACAATAATAAAGTATGACGAAGCGAATACACAATGTGAATGTTGATGGACGTAGGTGCCGAGGGAGACCAAGACTCACCTATCTCAACCAAATAGATTGTATTCTGACTGATGGGGGAGTTAGAAGTCTCCAAAACTGGTGTGTATGTATGAAGAGATTGATGAATGTGGAAGAAGCACAACAGGTATGCAAGGATAAGGATATTTGGCACTCCATGCTCTCTGCCTGTCCTATAAGGGACCTGGCGTGAAGATATGTATGTACGTACACTTGTATGTATGTATGTATGTAGTAAAGTAAACATTTCTGTTTAGATATGTATTAGTAATGACTCATACAGGTGATCTGCAAAACACAACCACATACATCATGTTTATATCTCAGTTATGAGTTTATTATTCTTTTAATTATATGAACTTGTGGCTTCTATATATAATTAGAAAAAAAAAAATGAAATTTCGAACAGAAATCTGAAATAATGAAATTATACCAGTAAAGGTGCTACTAGTAGCTGTTACCTAGTTCCAGTGAAATATTAATCAATAAAGTTGTTTGTATGCTTTCTTGTATCTTACAGTTATAATTAAAGGTAGCACTGCCCTTTGTTTTTTCTACCTCGAAGACATAAGTATCATATCAGTTCAAATGTAACAGACAACTTTTAAATTAATAAACAAACACAAATAATAGCATTCTTATCTTTACTCACCCGAATAGTATCCAGTCCTCGAGATGCAATGTCAGTGCACGAGAGGACATTAACACTTCCATTCTTGTACATCTCAAACTTGCCCAATTTTAGTGCCACCGCCATCCTTCCATTGATGTTGATACATTCAATATTATTTTCGTTAAGGAACATCGACACAAAGTCACAAGTTGAAGTTTGATTTGAAAAAATCATAACGGGTCTTTTCTGGTTGACATCTGCTTGAACCAACTTAAGTAACTCTAAGGGCTTCTGCGCTTTGCCAAGCCGGATAAACCTATAAAGTAATTACAATCAATACAAATTTACAGCTTATGAGCGCCAACTTCAAGATCCCGCTTCGGTGGTCTGGGATTTATCCTTATGGTACCAATTAAGCAGAGAATGCTAGTTAGTTTTTGGAATTCTGCTAGTAACTTTATACTATACAATTTGAAACTGAACTTCTATATTAACAGGTTACAATTAATAAGTCATTTTCTACATGTACAATAAAAATGACCATATTGGCAAGTCTATTAGAGTTAAAAAGTTATAAAACACTCACTTATGAGGAACATTCGGTAGCAAATGATGTATGTTAGATGTGGAGATTGTCCTCAAAGACTGGGGATCTATGAAGGAGCTGACCGTTTCAGGCAGCTCATGTGGCATGGTGGCGCTGACCAATGTCAGCTGACAACCCACAGGTGGTGACTGAATTGTCACATGATGATGAAACTAAAAATAAACATATAATAAAGGATTAATTAATCAATCACTTTTATGGGCATAGTTTAATACTACACATTTTTGTAGATTTTGGTTTAAAAACTTTTGGATCAGTCTCTCTCAAATTGGGCGATAAGTCTCCCTTGTAGACACTGGAGGCTTCCAAAGGGGTGGTAAAGGTCATAATATTAGTAAGGGTGGTAGTTGTGATGATACATTAGGTATATTTAAAATAATTTTGGGACCACTAAAAATTATTGATTTTTAAAGCAGATAGTAGATGATGTGAGCTTGAGAACATGTTTAAGAACATATACTTTTATACATTCACTAGCTTTTGCCTGCAACCTCGTCGCATGGAATAGAATTGCTTCAGGCACCATTTTGAGCAAATATCAAATATATCAGTCTAAGTCTCATACAAAAAATTGACATTTAACATATTATTCCCTAAAAAAGCAACCCAAATATTAGTCAAATTAAATATGAAAGATTGTGTGAGAGCCTATACATTTTTACATAAACAAAGTTGCTGTAAACAAATAACTTTTAAATAAATATTTTAGATATTAGAATGATTTATATAAGTGGAACCTACCGGAAACTTTTTCAGCAAATTTGAAAGTTTTCCCATAAAACTATCATCTAGCAAACTGTCAGCTTCATCTAAGACCACATGGTGTATGTTCTGGATCTTCAGGATACCAGTTGTCACCAATTTGCTGTAAGCTCCAAGAGTTGTTATCAGGATGTCACTATATTCAATTGGGGGATTTACCATCTTTTGTTTAGTGTGCCCACCAATTAGTGTGGTGACATTTATGTTCAAGTTTTGAGCTATACTCTGAGCTACATCCCCAATCTGTGATGCTGAAAAAAACAATCAGATAATAATTGGTCAGTTAGGTGAGTGTGTGTGTGTTCAATGATATGTTACAATAACATTATGTGTTTATATCAATACTAATATAAGGTCTAAGGTATAAATTGTGTGTAAGGTTCCATGCATCTAAACTCATTTATTATTATTTATTAAACTAAAGCTGAATAATCTGCAAAGTAATCGGTTTAAAAAATAAATTGATACTGGCACAACTTCGCATGAGTTATAATAATTGAAATTAATTAACTTGTGTGTTTTATACTTTGGCAATGGGTGATCTCTATGGTTCTTATTTATGTGGTTATAACTTAAGGGCTCACTAACAGTTGCTTATCTTCCCTGATTAGTTTGTTTAATAATTGTAGTCAAAAATGAAGTTTAAGTTCAACCAATAACATATTTTGATGAATAGATAAGAATCTAATTAGTTAGTTATTTTTCAGTTTTTAATCTTTCATCAAGACATTGACTTCAATTTAAATATTAGAACACTCACCTAATTCTCTACTAGGTGTGATAACAACAGCCAACGGGCTATTGAATTCCTCAGTTACACATGGTTTCCATTGCAAGATATGTTGAAAAATTGGCAACAAATATGCCAATGTCTTCCCACAGCCTGTCTCTGCCGTCATCACTATATTGTAGCCTTGTAATATGGATGGTATTGCTTTAGTTTGAATGTGGGTGGGTAAGGAAAACCCTTGCTGTATCATATATTCTTCCAATTCCGAACAAACTCCGATGTCCTGATAACTCTTTTTATATATCGTTTTGTCTTCCTTCTTATTAATATTAGGGTGAATTATAAAATAGTCGTTCTTCGATTTTGGATGTAACCAACCCTTTGACGCCAATTTTATACCTTCGAACTTGCTGTAACTTTGTCCTTCATAGTGGTCGAACTCGGATCGCTTGCACGTTATTATGGGTAGTTTCTTCATTGCCTGCTTAGTACTATAATACCGACAATATGAAGTTTTTATTATTTGTCGTATTTTCGACATAGTGTCTATTTCAGTTATAAGCCGGGAACTTATTCTGTAACTATTACATCTATATGTTAAAATTTAGGTTAGGTTTTAATCTGTAAAAACTGACATTGACATTTCGCTACGTCAGGACAATGGCGCTGCACATTTCTTGCATTCTGCCATTGTAAATGCTTTTCTACTAGAATCTATATACTCTAGATATGTAAATAATGTTAATTTTAATTTATCTAACTTACTTAGATATACTTTGAACCTTATTATAAACTTAGCTATACCGGCAAATAGATCGTTCGTCTAATTGATTTTACGAATGGAAAATTATGAAGAAATCTAAGGTGCGCAAGTTTGCTCACGAAGTTTTACTTCATCACTAAGCTAGCATGTGATATTTACCATGGTTTTTTTATAAAGACGTGCTCGCTAAGATTTTAACCTAGAACAGAAGCAGGAGACGGAGTACTTTAATCACTAGGCTATTAATGTAATTACATCTTTCCAATATAAATAGAACCCTTAGGCTATTAGGGCTATTAACCCAATTAGGGTATCAGAACCCGTTTCGTCTCCTAAAGTAGCCATAATATGATATTGGAAATATGTATGTACGTAGATCCTTGTCTAATGTTAATGACGTAACGGTGACTACTTTACATAAATGGACTGTCTGCGTTCATACCGTATGGACGTGGTGTACGTAATGTACGTAACACGTCTATAATTATGATAACCATTATTGCGTAATACCTACTTTCCTGAATGACCTCGAACAATGACAGTAAGCTGTGTCTAAATATTAGGCAAAAAATAAACCTATATTTCATGGTTGGGTTTATTCCATGTTAATAAAAATCGTCCATTATTTATTATGAGACGATTTAAAAACATGGTATATTTATTTATATTATAACAATATAATATAAAGTTACCTACAGTTTACATTTTTCTACAGTGATGTTAATTCATTAAAAATAAAGTTCTTAATAAATTTAATCTTATAATATATGCGAGAAACTTGATTCAGACAAATAAAAAACCAGAACAAACGAAAATTCTATAAATAACAGACCCAGCATAAATATTTATATGTGTAAAACGAATACATTTAACACGTTGTAAAAACATATTTTATGTTGTACATTGGCTGAAGAATGTACGTATGTATATAACTATTTGAGGAGCTCGCAAAATTATCAATTATTTTAGAAACTCTTTTCCTACAATTTTACTATAATCAGATAATTGAAATAGGCAAAAAATCCGTCAATCCGTAACATTAATTAATACTATGTTCTCTGATTATAACAATCTAGTATATTATAAAATACGATCTAAATAGATAATCGCAAAATAGGTATGAACTGTTAATCGATGTTTAAGTCTGTCAATAAATTTGACTTTGCCGATTATGGGAATGCTGTTGGAACTTAAATATTTTTTCTTCGAAAGGTTTTCTTAACGTGATAAACACATGAGATTGAAACATTCATCATTCTTATCAATATCGTCATTATTGTTGTAATTGAGCTGCCAGTGGTCATAGGTCTCTTTTCAAAATGTAAAAGCGTCGGCCATGGTAGTTAGACCACGTTGATAGACTAACATATTATCTTAACGAACATATTATATATATAAAATTTTAAATCACGCCGGTTTCCTCACGATGTTTTCAATCATCTTTACATTGCTAATAAACATTAGGTACTTAGAGAAGCAAAAAATGCAAATCGGGATTCGAACTAGAAACCCTCTGAGAGGGAAGGAGGAATCTAAGCCATGAGGTTATCATTATTCCTAGATAAAAATGTCGGATAAGGACTCTCAACTTTCGGGCGTAGTAAATAAATTCTTAAAGATTAATAAGTATAATGTTAACTGTAATACATACAACATAATATTATAATAGGTACAAAATAATGATTCAAAAGTTTTTGCATGGTTCACGTTCGCCGAATATAATCTCGTTCCTCAATATGGCATTTAGTTTGTAGTAACATCTATCATCGAACGGAACTGGTCTCTCCGTAACAAAATATCTAAGCTCTAAAATAAAATCAATGTGAATAAATCTATTCAGTACCTATTTAAATTTTAAAGTGTGTTCAATCGGAATTGATATTTAAAAAATAACGAAATCTTAGAAAGGCGATCAGGTATGACTTTTGAATATTGTGATTCACTGGTGAAGGGGATGCTGTATGTTATGTAAACAATGGATTATATAATAAATTTGTATTTGTTCTTTAGTGTAACATGTAAAATCTAGGCAGATTTTACAATAGGCGAACTTCATGCATAGTGAAATTCTATACCAGTCACGAATTACTGGTGATTGTGAGAAATTGGCGGTAGATGATAACAACAATAATATAATAAATGAATTCGCCGTAATCCTGTAATATACGTAATAGGTAAATAGACCTTTCACACAAAAATTCGATATGCCTCGTTGGTCGAGTGGTTGCAAGCGCGACTGCCGATTGGGAGGTCCTGGGTTCAAATCGCGGGTCGGGTGTTATCAGATTTTCTAATTTAGAATTTCTAGTAGTGACTCGGAGTCTGGAGTGTGCCCGGTGTATGGCAATAGGCTCACCACCTAAATTCCATGGGACTTAAACGTAACTGGTGAAACGTGGGAGCGTACTACACTCCTCTGCCAACCCCTTCGGAGATTACAGGCGTCATGTTACGTCTATAAACATTAAGTTTATACCTATGCAGAGACTTTTTTAGTTATAAGGTGCAACTGCTAAGCCACAGGTCCCGAGGTCTTGGTAGCTCGGAGACTGGATTTGTGATGTTACGTTTAAACAGCTATATCAAGTGTACTGATTTCGCGATAGCCTGACTAGTTTTCGATATATACGTTTGGGTATAAATTTCATGTCAGCCAATCCACATTTGGAAATCAATGTTGAACGGTGCTCCAGGTCTCTCGCAGCTAAGGGGTTGACCCAAGCCCAGAAGTTGAACGTAAAATATTGTACAGCCATACGTAATATGGCAATATAGACAAGACGAAATAGGTATTTTAGTTACACAACATGACTCGTCTTGTAAAATTAACGGTTTATTTATTAACTATGTTTAGTTGTGCCAGAAACTAAGCGACAAAAAATTTGGGTAATTCTATTCGATTATAATATTATTCACAACTTAAGTAATGTATCCAGCGAAGAGCTTAGATAATTACAATTTTTACGATTCAAAAACATTTGAATTCTAATGCGAAATTATATGCTAATAACTAATAACATGATATACTTACGTATTACGTAATAGTACACATAATTAATAATTATATATTTTTTTCTCAATTCAAGGGCAACAAAAGGCAAAACAAAAGGCAAATGGTAAAGCAATATTCAGGGGATTTAATGGCATAGGATTGCCGGGTTTATCTTCCAGCCATTGCTAGATTTAATGTTACTCCATGGATCTTAGTTTTTATAAACAAATTATTTTAGTGTCCTCCTTCATCTGCTACCCAACGCGACAAACATGTATATACTTTCGGTGGTCGCATATTTCCAAATAAAAGTTATAATACCGCTGATCAGCTACCTGCAGGTATTCGCCGTGCTACTGAGTTCCATGTTCTTCGAAAATCCGCACTGCCCAGCACAGACAGATCTAATTGGTATGTATGACCTTTTTTTGTTATCAAGGGGGAAACCTTCAAAAAGTACCCGGTATCCTAGGAAAAATATCGGAGAGGGGGGGGGGGGTTAATGCGGTACGCATCCGCTACAACACTAAGCCCTTCCTCCCACGTTTCTCCGCGCTGGTAGTCGCAACGCGCCGCCTATGTCTAGCAATGGACGGAGATAGGTTGATGATGATGATGAACTACATATAAGGCGTGGGGTGCTTGATATTTCAAATGATACAATCATTTTATTGGTAACCATCTATGAGAGGATAGTTATAAATCTCA